>WTSP01026261.1:203305-246376 GCA_025331215.1 Actenoides lindsayi
AAAGAGCGCTGGCGGGGGAGATAGAGGTTGGAGGAGCGGTGGCGGGGGTGGGGGGGGGGGAGGGTCAGTACAGAACAAAAAAAAAGACAAATAAGCAAATTTAACCTTTGGACACACTAAAACAGGATCAATTTTTACCTCTGCACACATCACCAGCGAAACTATCCTGGTTTAGTACAATTTTTTTTAAGGCTGCTGAAAATTGGACTAAAGAAAGACTAAAAGAATTTAGTAAAATATCTTACAAATTATTTATGGAATTCAATCGGTTTAATTAAACAGCAAGACAATGGAAAGGTCACTTGATTGTGGTATGTTTGTACACACAAAAGAAAGCACTGGGTATCAAAGGACTCTTTCATCTAAAGGAGAAAAGCGTAAGAAACAAGGTCTGAAATGTGAAGCCATGCAATTTTAAGTGAGCAATTAAAAACACATTTTAATAGGGAAAGTTATAAATTACTTGTAGAAAATACTGAGGAAATGCTGGATTCTTCAGTTTTCAACATACACAAATCAAAACTAGATGCTAGTTCCTTCTCTAGAAAAATAAAAGCACAACACAAATATATGTTTTCAGGCTAAATATAGGCGTAACTGGCCTTCATTAAACAAAATGTCAAAGTAAGTGATCTAACAGTTCTTTCTAGCCTTAAACCAAATGAATCTCTGAAGAAAGAGAAGCTGGTTTTTCTTTAAAATATCACATGACGACTTCTGGTTTTCAGCCAGTTGAAAACATGTTTTAAATTTCAGAGTTTTGACTCATTTCCCCATTCTGCCTTCAGTATTTCAAGCAGATCAGTATAAATATTGATAAAATATATTTCTCACCAAAAAGGAGATTGTTCCATCAATAATTTCCATTGGCAGTCGTATGTTTTATAAATTTATGACTTGTTTTACAATGTGTTGGATTCCTCTCAGCTTTTCCTGGTGAAAACTAGAACACTATCATTGAAAGGTCCATACAATTCTGATTTGGTTTTTTTTTTCCTTACCTGTATTTAACATTTTTTGAGTAATCAAGAAAGTGAATTAATTGACCTATGAAGTTGCTGTTTATACCTATCTTTGCAAACAGAAAGAATTCCATCAGAGCTGTGTGCTCAAGTTTTTCACTTCTGTAGCACATGATGGGATCATATTAATGTGGAGCTGTTTCTAACTGCAGCACTATACGTTGTGTCATATTTTTTGTATACCTCCACTGCTATAGATACATTACCTTAACAGAAAAACTACATGGATTTGTGCAAGTTTTGGATCCAAAGTACATAAAAGAAAACAGAGACATTAAATTGACCTAATGGGATGGGACCTCCAGGACACTTAAAATACATCTTAGTCCTTCCCGTAACTTTCCCATCATGAGAGGAAGGCACTGTGTTGCTGGACCACACGGCAACGAGTCATTTGGTCTGAATCACATGACATAGTTCACATTCATGTAGCAAAAACCTAAAGAAACCACATCCTTTCGCCTCACCAACAAGGTCAAGACTTATTTTTTTTTTTAGTGATATGGCCAAAGACGAGTTAGTTTATCTTACTGGGGAATTCCACTTTGGGAAAACAAAGGATGAAGTGTTATTTCCTAATGAAAAGCATACACTCTGCTGCAACCTACAGGCCACAGCCGGTACGCGTCTGCCAAAAAGGCTTTTTTTGGCAAGAGATTTTGCACTCGGTTTTCCACTGAGTGCTCTACTGATTGTAACAGCGTTATTCCTGAATTGCTCCATATCAATGAAAGGAGAATTAGGTGCATTCTATTAACAAAACTCTTCCTTAACAAATACCGACATGTTGTCCTCCATCCATCTCCCACACGTTAGGCATTTACAACTATTCTCTATCATTTTAGCACTACATTCACAAAGTAAAAAACAAAAAAAATCCCACTCCATACATTTGCTTAAGGTGTATTTGAAACAAGTACACAGCAGAGTGTAACAGTCAAAGATACATGGTTCATACCAACCTTCCTCCAAATGAATTGAAGGGCTCAGGAGGCCAAATTATGTCTGAGGTGTCAGTTTGTAGTAACCTTGGGCACCTTCTCTAGATTTTCCCCATCTACCAACTTTGAGAAGATAATCTGTCAAATAACCAAGTCTCTATTTCAACTCCTTTACTAAAGATATGTGAAGAAGTGCTTAGAGAGCATGAAAACATCTTCTCCACCCATGGGGAGCTCACAGTCCCCTGGTTTTGCTGATTACAGTCAAAACTCGTTCCATACTCCTGGCCAAAGCATCAGCCCTAATCATGGGAAGAATGAATGTTGGACCCTAAGGAGCAAGCCACAGGCTTCGCTCAGCTGGTAGTGGTCTGACTCACCACCTGTTCATTTTCCTATTGGGGGATGGCTACAACCATCAAGTTATAAAGTAAAAAACAATGTAGCTGATTACACTCCACAAATAACAAATAATCAAGTCACCTAAAAGACAGTACACACAGGACACGAAAGCTGTACTTTTCTAGTCATTCAACACTTGTTTGTTGCTCACATATCCTTTGTGCTTTTGAAAATCTCCCTTTGTGTATGAACACTTCATGTGCTGTCAATTATTTGCTTGAATCATACACATTTCCAAATAGCTACATGGCCCAGCACCTAATGGTAAGCTCAGAAACCAGAAGCAGTTTGTAAATCATTCACAGATCGACTACAGAACAGAGCCTTGGAAAGTACTATTTGAACAGCTATAATATACTTAGCAATATTGCAAAAAATGTTGATACTTGGAAATCAATAGGGTCTGACAGACTAAGTATAACTCTGTGGTCACAAACATGAGTTTAACTAACTTCAGAAATATTACCTAGAGTGGATGAAGATGAAAATTGGCCTTTTCCTTTACTGAGGGAAGAAAACAATGGTTTCCTGCACTGTGGCCATGTAGAGATTTCACCTCCCTGCTGCCACACTACTCTCCTGATAAAAAAACTGTTTAATCTCTGTGACCCAGGGAACACTGATTCTGCTGATTCTCTGAAGGCAGTCAAGACATGCAACACACCTTCATCTCAGACGTGTCCAGAGTCCTGAACAGCATGACAGGACGTGCACCCGAGTTACAGTGAGGCATGAGTCAGCCTCCTGCAGCCGTAAATCTAAGTCATTGCAAAATTCCCTTCCATTTACTCCATCTGATCCTCTCTCCTGATTAATTTTGCAATAGCGTAATTTTAAAAGCACAGTTGCACTCTCAGAAGGAGGTACAGGATCTCTTTGAGAGTCTTGGAACAATGTTGCCAACTCACATGATTTTTATCTCAAGTCTTGTGATTTTTGAGCGTTTTTCAGCTTTGGCTGCCAGAAGCATGAAATGACATGAGAAACTCTGCTGGCTCCTCTCTTAGTTTTTATTAATAGCAATTTTCTAGACTTTGATTGTGCTCTAAAGACCCAGAAAACAGAACACAAATTAAAAAGGGGCCAAGCTGTTAATTTTAACTGTGATTTTTAAGATTACCGTGTGCATCATGAAAGCCTGACTCAAGATATTTTTCTACTGAAGTTGGCAGCACTCTTTGTTTTTCATCCTCATTAAACTGCCGCTTAGTATTATTCTAATGCAACTGTCTATGTTATTAAAGAAACAGGGAATACAAACTCTGTATCTGGAGGCAGAACAGCAACCCGAGTCATTTTTTTACAGGTGCCTGCAAAGGGCTTGTTGGTGCTGGATGAGGAATGGAGCCAATGAGATGGCGGGGAGGAGAAAGGAAGGAGCTAGGTCCTAACTGGAAAGAAAAAAAAACCAAAAAAGAAAAAAGAAAAAGAAGAAAAAAAAAAAGAAAAAAAAAAGAAAAAAAGAAAGAGAAGACTTTGTCATCCTTTAAGAAAATGCCCCTCCATAGAGCCTCCCAGAGACAGGACAACCTCTTTGGCTGCTTCCTCCAGGATGAAGGGACACAGGCTGGTAAGAAGCAAAGGCACCTTCTACAAAGCAGGTCACCAAGAACACGGCTGAGTCTGATTTTCCTCTGATTTCCATACAACTACAGCTAGAGCCAGCTCAGAATCAAGGAAATACTGTTCTTGGGACAAGGAAGAATCTATATTTAACCATCTTTGAACCCAGAGAGGTAAATTATACATATTATTGTAGTATGCGGTTTTCCAAGGTGAGTTTCTCCTCTTCCTCTCTGGGTGAGAGGACAGAGGCAGAGCACACAGTGGGCACATCCACATTGTCACCACTGTTCAAACCATGAACACTTACAAATAAATGGTGGGTTTTACTTCTCAGGCATTCAGAAAGGGTTTTACTGAAGTCTGTTGTGGCCAAACCATGCTGCTGACAGTGCCAAAGTCTCTACATTGTTAATATAGCAGCTGAGCTCTCAAAGAGAATCTTTGTTAGGAACAACCAGTTTTGACCCTGAAGAGTCATATGACCATCAGAGCAACTGTGTTTTTCAGTTGTGCACAAGTCACCCTTTCCTCTTTAAGAGGAGCTGCTTTGACACCAGTTAGGCAATGGGAACCATTGCTCATAAAGGAAGTGCTTCTGCCCAAAACAATTGTGGTGGAATATTCTGTGGGTGTATGTTCCCTTGCTGAGCTGTAGCACAATCACTAGCTGGTGGTCGCAACATGATTCTTGTTATACTTGGCATCTTTCAGGAAGTATTACCTACTGAACGCAGTTAATTAACTGATAATTTTAACCTTCAGAACAAAAAGCAACAGTTTAGCTGTGATGACTTTGGAGAAAACCTCAGAAACAGAACCTCCATCCCCTGTAGGCACCAAAAGGCAAGTAGAAAGGTTACCAGACTTCATATTTTGCTTTCAGATACTGTGGTCATAAAGTCAACCTCCTACTTTTGGAGGACCTGACGTCATTTTTGCATGAGAGGAAGCATTAACAGCTTATCTGGGCATTATCTTTGAGAGAAAAATCATTTAGCAGATATTAGCTATCTCTGGATAGTAATGGGCCGGTGAAGAAAAATGTGTTTTGCTTAAGTGTTCATTAGCATTGCAAGTTTCACTTGCTTTAAAACAACTTGCATATTAAGTAGCAATAATGTAAGCCTCATTAGGGACTGCCTATTTGTCTGGCAGTGAAAGGATACATAGTTTTGGCACTGTGGAAAAAAAAGAAACACTTGCAACAGTAAGCTGTTCCCAACCTTTTCCACTGGCAGTCCCATCCTGCCAAGCTCCTCATCCAGGTGGAAACTCCCACTTTGGCTACTGGGCTGACCTGCAGCTATTTCTCCTCTCCTGTATGAATAACTACTCGCATATCTTTGTCTGTCAAGTAGTATATTACTCTGGAAGTGCAAAATAGATTACTAGTATGTCTATTATCAGATTGGACTGCTAGCAAAATAAAGTGATATTGAAGGAAGATGAGTAAATACATCAAAATGCAGCACACTAAGGAAGCATTCATCCCCGTACAAATGGAGAATTATGCTCAGCAGTACTGAGCTGTGCCTTGGAAAGGAGGAAAGACACCTAGAGAGCTAAGCCTTGTAGCGTGATAATATATAATATTACTAGGGGAAGAGTTTTGACAAACTGAACATGTAAATATGCAAATTTTCATTTGCAAATGTAGATTTTCACACAAAGATTTTGATTTCTAAGTGCACTGAATATTCTGTGAGTGTGGAGATTTTGTTTCCATTAAAAAAAATAAAAATCAAGATATGATGTATTAATAGCCAGACCCAAGCGAATAATGGAAGAATTTCACCCAAAACTTTAAGATGTGTTGTATTTTTCATGCCTCTAAGCAAGGAATATTGGTATTTACTGCAATCCATAATACAAAACAGTTTTAATTTTTTCCAAGCATGCATTTTGATGAGGTTAGACGAATAAAAATTCTGACCTTGAAACACAGTCATACTAATAGTAATAAACTACAAAATATGTATGATCCAGTTTATCATTATGCCTCACTCAGATGAGATTAGCTAATCATGCAGCTTATTTTCCAAACATCTATATGCTGCTTTTGTTTGTTTGTTTGTAATTCTGGCAAACAAGCCTCAAAAGGATTAAAAACATAATTAAGGATTTATTTACATTTTCTTTAAATATCAGCATCATTATATTATGAATGACGCTTTTAATCACCTACCCAATTCTGTGTTTATAATGTTGCCCACAAATTCTGAGCACTGATTTATTTTTTGACAAAGCATTGCTGGTTTTACATGCAAACCTATGGAGCCTGATCTAACCCTCATTAGAGTCAAGAAACAATGGCTCTTATAGACATCTGGGCATTCAACCAGGTCCCATTGGTATTTTTTCAATCACTAGCAAAAAGCAGACCTAGTCTTGTGGGTAGCTTTAGCAGTAGCTCTGAAATCAGTGTACAGAGGAAGCATCTTTATCCCTAAATTTCAGATAGACAAACCAAGCATGAAGTTACACAGCATGCCTGAGTAGATCCATCAGTTTACCATTGGTAAATGTGGGTATCTTGCTCCTTTGCCATCACTGTTCCTTCCTCACCACACTCCCTGCTCCTGTCTGTCCAGCTTCAGCCTCCTTGCACAACTTGTCCCTCATGAGATGCCAAACTGAGCCAATTCAACCCACTGATCTAGCAGAAAAACAATCTACATTTTCCACCTGGTTAGCAAGTTTGCAGCAGCTACCTTAAACCCACACTTTCACACCTCCAAAGGCAACTTATTGCAGAGGACAGCCACAATATTTGTGCAACATTATGTAAAATCATCAGCATCAAAAGCCTTGAGCTGTATTTTACCCCCACTCACTCAAACCAAGAGAAACCACAATAGCACATAAAAGAGCCATGAGAGTAGATCCAAGGCTTCAAGATCCCTAGGTAGCCCAAATTGCTTCTGCCCCCATGGGCTGCACACAGACTGCCCACTCAGCACCTTGAATGATGCCTTGGGAGGGGGAATTAAAAAAAAAATTTTAAAAAAATAAAAGGCTGAAAACAAAGAATGTCATTTCAGTGCTATCTTCATTTTAACCATAGCCTCCAAGAACTAAGATATATAGAAAGACTTACTACATCATTCTAGTCAACTGCCTGCCAAAGCAGGAATTTACTCTGTAGTGTTTTCTTGAGGGCTTTTATTCAGCTTATATTTAAATGATTCAAGTAATGGGGATTCCACAATCAACCAGACTTTGCTATTTGGAAAAACAATGACAGCTAGCTTTCATTTCCCTCTACTCATTTTCATGTCATTCCTTCTTGTTGTACCTCCTTCTACCAAACACAACTTTTCCTGTGCTTTTGGAAGAGCTTCCCTGTCCCTGCCATGCTGAATTCAGGATGGGATGGAGTAGGGGGAAAGGTTGACTCATATGAAATGCAGCTTTAAGCACAAATTTATCTCCAAGTTCATTAGAATATTTGCCCATCGGCTGTTAGCATAAAACACATCAGTCTTGGGAGTGTCCTGAGAGGTTTAAAGCACAAACTGATGGTCTTAACAAATTAGATACCCTGCCCTGCTGAGTGTCTGCAATGTCACTATTGACAGCTGAACTATATCCCTCCCTTGAGCTTTTATTTAAGCCATTCAGGCTTCATTTAAGCATCCCTCCATTTACAGCCCTCCCACCCCAACTGACATCCTTCCAATCTGTCCAAGGGAGCCTTTGTTCCCTCGACCCACTCTAGAGAAATTAGGCCCTTTGAAAATTGCAGACCATCCTTTCAATTATATTTCTATAGTAATGCTGGCACATTAGTTCCACTTATCCTTGGTTAATAGTTCAGCTTATATTCAAACAGCCATTAACATAAAATCAACACAGCAATTTTGTATGAATTCTCATATCATTAATCCATTTAAAGTGGATACACAGTTCACACTCCAAATTCACTTAATTATTGACTTAATAACATTTAAAGAGGCCATGGTCTTTGGCTCCATTAGAATGCAATTCAACCCCCCCTACTTTTATAGGTTTTCCGCAGAAGTTAATTTTGCAAGGTTTGGATAATGCTTGGAGGTGTGTCACCTCTGTGACAAGTCACCCCCCCCAGTTATAGGTTCAGTCTCATGAGGAATAACTTCAGAGCCCATTGCCTCATTGATTGTCTCAGCTGGGGGAAAAGAGGGGAAATGTCCATGATGGGCTGCATAAAATGCATGCCATTTGCCCAAACTCCTCTGTGAGATGCAGCCCTGAGCACCTGGCCTGGAGCATCCAGTGTCAGGGCTCCTTTCTGCCTCCTCCATTGCCATGGGCTGCAGGAAGCCCTTATGGTGTCCTGTTCTGGTGGTAACCATGAGCCATGCTAAAGGGGAGATAATTACATCTGCCTCTGTATCTGATATAATTAGCCTTCCAGCTCTGACACAGACAGAATCATGATCATTTCTAAGTGCTACACACAAAATTAATAGTTTCATCAAAATAGTCTAGCTTGGTTTCCTCCATAACTTGATTCAACACTTTTCCTCACTCCTCCTCCATCCCTCTTTTTTTCTCCTGGTCATCATCCATGGCAAATGATATTGTTTGCGCTTCAGCTGCTGTTACAGGGAAAAGCAAGCAGCAGGTCTTGCATTTCACCCTGAAAAATGCCACTTTAGGACTTGTCTGAATCCCTGTATAATTTGTGCCACTGTTGGAGGCCTTTCCTGGATGCTCATCTTCCTTCAGTGGCTCTGGTGGGATTTGGAAGAGTGAACAAAATTTGGATAGGATCAGAAAAACAAGTGAGAACTGTGGGGAAATGTGTGCATAGCTGACAGACCCTTGTCCCTTCCAGCCTCCCCCTGTGGTTTGGACACTTCCCTGAGGGCCTCTGGTGACAGCAGAGGAGGGTGTACAGCACCACATGGTGCCCTGGGCATTGTTGTGCAAGTCAGGGTTATTAGACTCAAGCAATAGGTAAGTCTGTGCTGGATATACTGTTTGCCAAAAGGCCTCGAAAACTGCTTTGTGCCATCCCCGTGATTATGGTAGGCTCATTTCATTACCTTGAAGCCACTTCTGTTTGCCCTGGCTACATGGCAAGCCACATCTTGCAGTACAGATATACCCTAAACACCCTTTCTCCTCTAAGATATCAGGCAAGCCAGATATCCCACTGCCCATAATACACTCATAGCACTATATTGGCAGGAAAATTTCACTATAATAGACACCAGTGGAGACTAATTGCATTAGGCTTTCTGTTGGAGAAGGGTCACTGGAGCCTATAAGGCTACTCTGCATTTCCCTGCCTTCCACAGAAATGAATACTTGGAGACTCATATCAGTGGAGAGGAGCCAAGTTTTATTAATGCATTCCTGCCACAGACATCAGCAAAAGCAGAATCAGATGCACAGAGCTTCAGGTTGTAAGCAGAGATTTTGATTTGGATAGCGTAGCAAAAAGCAGAACATCCCAGCATAGACAATAACTGTAGTGTGGCTGCTTCTTCCCAGTTGGGCCTCAGGGCATTTCCCACATCTTCACCACACTTAACACCATTCCCTCTGAACTCAAGCACATGGGAATTCCCGGGTAGCATTTGCTTAGGACTGCCTTTAAAAGAAGGGTTAAGTACTTGATGAAGCTAGGTGCAACTTTGTACCTATTTTATTGCTTGGTTATTCTGAAAATAAATGTTCTGAGAATAGTTTCCTATTTGAGATGCAAGACTTATCTGCACCAGTAAAAGCAGTCCTTTTTTGTTTAATGTCTACTGATGCATCTACTTAGTTTATATGGTAACACTTTAATCCTGCTTGTAGTATAAAACACAATAAAAACATTGAAAGGAGCCATAAAACTGCCCTTGACATGCTCTGTTAGATTTCACAAATACTAGCAAACATCTCCATGCTCTTCCTAAATTTGCCACAGATTTTCTAAACATTGTGTTTAGAAAACAGTCCTCATAAAGAGCAGCTTCTCTAAACAGGGTTCAGAGCCTGGTTTCAGGCATGATGCAGATCAGCACTCTCACTTCAGGCCCCTCTTGTGATTGCTGGGGAGCTGAAGCAATTAAGCAGTTATCTGTCCCTACCTGTGTGTGCAGCAACAATGACAACTCTTGGCAATATGAAGGCTACGACAGGGCATGAGAAAGTCTACTGAAAGATACAGACTGCTCCTAGCCAGCCAGATTCACATCAAGATATTCATTCTATCACCCAGGCAATGCACAATATGCAGCACCTAGGGCAGCATGAATACAGCAGGGGCTGAACCTTGTGGTAGCCTCATGGCCCAGCCCTGCAGCTGAGCTCATTGCCCTACGGCACAGGCATCACAAGAAATCTGACAGTGTGACAGGCTTTGTAACCTAAACAGCTGTATTTCAACCCAGCACTTTTTCAGATGGGGGGAAAAACCAAAACAACTCACTCAAACTGTTTGGGTGCAGCAGACAAACAGCAAAGCACACCCACCATCCACCCAACAAATCTGCATCAGACACCCCCCCCCAGACCCCCGCTCAGCAACTCAGACAGCATGTCCCCCGAGCTGCAGGTCGGTGCAAGCGCTGCTGGCTCAGGCAAGCTTTGCAGACAGACAGCCCTGCCAGTGCTAATGGTCTCTCCGCGCTGCTGCTCATCCTCAAACACCCAACCTGGGACATGTCTGGACAAACAGGGCTGCTGAGAGCTAGCCTCAAGCCAGAACGGACTCAGCACCAGGAGTGGAAAAAATACATCTTTCCCATGAGTACCCATTTACTCCTGCTGGCTGCTGCTTCTACCTCCCTGTTCCCGTCCATGCTATACATGAGTTAATATAAACTAACTTGGAGGACTGCCCTGCTTTGATGATTCATGTCATGCTTCCTGTTGGGCCTCTTGTCATCCTCATAAATATGTACTAAAATTATGATCATTGTTCCCAGAATAGATTACATCATAATGAAATGTGGAACAATGTGGTTAAATATTTTCTCCATCTTATGAGGCCCAGTTCTTTGCTGTAAAGAAATAACCTTAAATTGTCTCCTCCGATGGTAAGAGATCCCAAATTTAGCACACACACCTCCTGAAGACACTTCAGGGAAAGAAAGGAATTGTGTCACTACTGTGCTCCTGTGGGACATCCACCAGCAACAGGGATATACTTGTGCATGCCCCACCTACAACCAACTCCTGTACACAGCTTCCTCCCCTCCAAGGTGCTGCCTGAGAGGAGTACAAAGATTCTCAGAAATACCAGTCTCAGAAGTCAATGTCAAGCAGTAAATTTCCAGCAAACCAGCTGTCTATATTCCCATTGACTTTGATGGGCTGAAGATTCAAAATTCAGTTGTAAGCCTGGACACCACAAGAAGGTCCAGTGATGCACAGCTGTAAATCAGAGATCAAACACCAGGAACGGCCTTTTTCTCTGGAAAAAGGAAGTCATGAAGACACATGCATTTACAGCCTGGTGGCATTTGTACATAGCAGGTGTTACAAGGAGGACACTACCACACAACCTGCTTTGCCTTTCTTGCAAAAATGGAACAAAGAACAACAATACTTTAAATATCCCTGTATGTATGAAAACATAATCCTGATAATTACGTATGCTTCTTCAAAGGTAGGGCACATCTCTGCTTACAGGGTTGGGTTTTTTTAATACAAATGAAAAAGGAAAATGAGAAAACATGTTCATGCCCTTCAAGATGACAGATTAGGGGTTTATCCAGTGTATGTTTTAAATAGATGGACCTTTCTTAATGCCTTGGATTTTTGCCTCTCAGCATTTTTTGCAGTTAAAACAAAGATGCCCAGCCAAATATTGAGTCTGTTTCTATTTGTTCTGAATCATGCGTGCTCCCCAGAAAAAAGTTACCCAAACCCCCATGTCCAGCCTTGCTTCCCAGAACTGAGAATTCACCGTACTTTTTATAGAATTACGTCTCTCTTGTAATTCTGATGTACCGGAAATCTTTAGATCCATTCATGGTTTTCATCTAGAGCTCTAATCTACATAGTCCTGATCATTTCTGCATAGATAAAGTGGAGAAAAACCAAACTACTTGAATATAACACAAGAAAGCCTGTGTTAATGAAAGGACTTAAAACTGTATCTACAAATCCTTGATGGTGCTCAGACCACCGGAATTTTATCTGTAATAGCATTTTAATTAAGTCCTGGGTCAGAACTGGCCATCTTATTTCATGGAGGATATGTTCAGGTGAATTCATCTTCCACATCAGAACAAAGCACCAACATTTCAAAATTCCTTGCAATAGAAATTTTGGAGGAAATGGTTGCTTTGGATTTATCAAAACATTTGGCTACTACATGAATTAATTTTTTTATTTTTGACAGCTTCTATGACAGTAGGAAAAATATAATTTGAAATTCCCCAGAAGGAGTTGAAGCTTCTTGTTTTACTACTGCAAACATGGACCATCTTGACTGTAATTTTCTTGTCTTCCCCCATCCCCCGGCAAAACAACATGATTTCACAAACAGTTTTGATTCTGGTGGAATTCAGTCCCTGATAGAAAGATACTCAATGAACATCGCTATGATAAGTTCTGTATTCTTGTCAGAGGTACCAATCAACTGAATTTCTGTAGCTGAACAAGCAAATTCTGCTCTGCATTTGTTTTGCTTGCAGATGTGCACATACTGCCCAAGCACAATGCTGCTGTAGTACCACTGCCCCTCTCCCACAGTTGTTTCCCCCACCCCCCCTCCTTTCCTCTATCAACACTTTTTTCTGCAGCAGAGTAGGATGTAATATTGGAGTCAGTCAAGCTGCAGCTGACAGCAGGATCCTAGAAGTGCTGGGGTTCTCAGATTGTGAACAAGGATTTCAAACAAGAGGTACTTGATGTAACAATACAGATATAGTTTAAATTGACTTTTGGGAAATGAGCAGAAATCTCAGCTGCTCTTTAGGAAAAAAGGCCCATTTAATTTGTTACATCATTTCCACAGTGGGGTTTCACAGTACTCATGAACTACCTCAGGGGTTTGGGTGGATATTTTTTACTGTGCATCAAGTATGCATTGCTGTCCATGTGAGGTTTTGCTGTAGACTGCCACATATTTTACTATTGTCTCATCCTTTTCCCAAAGCCATTGAAAATTCCTCTGGCTTATGTTTTATTTACAAGTCTTAGTGGTTTGGGTTTGTTTATCAGTTTGAGTGGATAGGAGAAGATGTTATATAGATTTTTTTTTTTAGAAAAGTGGAGAATAATTTCACTCAAAATCTCACAGTAACAGTTTGCAATTTGTCAGGGACGATCATGCTTTATGGAAATTAGAATATATGTTCCTCTGTTTTGGGTCCTGAACTGAAACAAAAACTTTCCTCTGAGCAGGCTGCAATATTGAGTGCTCAAGTCTCAACACCAGATCAAAAAAAAAAAAGCTAGCACTGTAGTTCTGGTCATTCAGTAATCTGTGTCTGAGAGCTTGTTTTCCACAGTTGTTTTGGCTATACTTGCTGGATCAGGGTAAAGCTTCTCCTGTGTTACTCAGGAGTCAAAGACTGGAGAAAGATTTCTACCCTCAGAGTACCAGGATTCAAGGAAACAGCAAATGACAACATCTACATAAAAGTCATATATGAAGAGCTTAGAAAATACAGTGGTATGCAGCACTGTTCCTTCTTGGATAAGGATTATACAATGATTATTTCCTTTCCTGGTCCAATCTGTTTTAGCACAAACCATGGCTCCACCTCAGCATGTGGTGCATCAGGTGGCAGTTATACAAACTCATCTCTGAGCGATTCTTCCAAGATCCAGATATTGAACAGTCCTCCACAGCCAACAAAGGAAAAAACAGCTGCTTGACCCTTCAGGGACTGGGAACAAACAATGCTCAGCACCAGAAACCTTTGCATCTTGCAGCTAGTATGGGGAAGAGGTCTGCATGAAAAGTTCTGTTTGTGCAGGTTAAGAAAAAGCCTTGTTTTTGCTGAGAAACCACCCATATTTTTTCAGCTGCTTTCAGTACAATTTTATACTTACATTTAAATCAACACCCTTGGAACAGGGTGGAGTCCAGGTTTGAAAGCCAAGAGTCATTTGACATCTTTCTCTGTCAGCCAAACTTTTCTTATTTGATAACGGTCAGAAATGTTTTAATGGGGGGCCTTTGAGATACACTCACTGTGAAGCACCCTTTGAGCCTGCATTCACTCAGCACCTACGTGCTGCTTACAAACACCCCCTGTCTGGCATAGATGCCCTTACACCAGCAGAAGAGGGCCTGTCCCAGTGCAGTTTATTTCTCCAAGCCTAGGACTGGCTCACATTAGAAAGGATGTGCTGGTACAACTTGACCACACACACCCTTAAGGGAAATACAGCTCACACCCATAAAAGAATTCATTTGTCAGGATAGCTTCAGTCAGTACTCTGAGCAAACAAGCTATTACAGCAAAAAAGATGTTGTTGTATAAGTGTCTCCCCATTAAGGCTTTTCCAAAAAATTAAAACAACAAAAAAAGTAGAAAGATCATACTTCTGTGAAGAAGTAAAGTGAGGATCAACACTGAAAAAAAAAATTAAGAAGGAAATATATATAACCCTGGTAAGTTTTCACTTCACTGAAAGAAATTGTGGGTGGATACTGTTGTGAAACAGTTTTGAAGAGAGGTCACAAAAAGGTGGTGGAAATTGTCTATTTAGAATTAGAGAACTCATGTTTAAGTACAGTACAATTTTATTCAAGCAACTAAGAAAGATGGGTGATATTAAATAACTCATAGTATTATTTTATCATTTATAATGCTTACTACAAACATGGGACAGATTTGAAATAGGAAATCAAGCCCGTTTTTTAATTACTAGTGATAAAATGCTTTAAGCTCTGCATTAGCTACAACCAATACAGTGTCTTTGATTCCACTAATCGATCTTAATTGATTAAATGAATGCACTTCATCTTTGGATTTTATTGCCAGCATATTCTGCCACTTTCTATTACAATCCATTTAGGGAGATACCTTATGATCATACCTGAATACCCTTCCATTTCAGTCTCACTTTCATCATCCGATTAATTATCTGGTTTCAGCAAACCTGGAGTGCATGTGTTCCATTTCTTATGAAAAGATGGTCCTGTTGGCTGCCAGCCAGCTGCTCACAACCCAGCTTTCTAGCAGCAAGGGACTCCAGCACACAGACATCTAAAACATGGCACATCCAACCTGACCAAGAGCAAATACCTTTTCTTGTTGAGTCTTTGCCTCAGTCAAGTGTTGCACTGCATAGAAGACCCCTTTGGTTCGGGTATTCTTTTCCATTAAAGGACCTTTGGGCATTTTTTTTTTTAACAAGGTCTCAATATACACCTGCTTAATAGAAATGTTTTTCAATATTCTGTTTAAATCTAATTAATATTGACATGGTTTTTCTCTGAAATTTACTCTGGGCTTTGAGGTGCAATTCTTGTCCTCTAGAGAATCAGTAAAGTACCTATATATGAAGCAGAGAGTAGTGGAGAAAACCTCAATAATTTGGATAATGTGAAAATTGCAACTGCATTATTCAAGTTAGGAAACAAAATAATTTATTCACTTAAAAGGGACATATTCCCTGAGATAGCAGACAGTGAAACACCTGAATTATATTTTTCATAACATTAATCACAATAATATAGGTACTCATGCACTTGTGTAATGAGAAGTGTATTATAACCAGGTTACTAGAGGAATACAGTCCTGTATTTAGGTTATTTGTCCCTAGGGACTTCAGTCAGAGCTCATCAGATGAGCTCAATACAACCTGACCCATATATGCTATTCAAGTATTGCATGTAGCACTGGCTGGATTTCTGACTGGAAAAATGTGTTAGCACAAGCCCTAGAATCTATATTCATGAGACCAAGTGAGGTAGATAATACACAGAGACCAGTAGTGCAGATAATTAAGAGGAAAAGAAAAAGAAGTTCTGCAAGGGAGAAAAAAAAAAAATGGACTATCCCTCTTGCTCTGTTTTCTTGAAACACTCTTCAAAAAAAGTGACAAACTCCTCCTGCTTGGCTTTGAGTTATCCTAATGACTGGCAATGCTGTCACTACAGTGATTAGGTAAAGCTGAAGAATGATAAAGGTCTTTGTCCTCACTACAAAACAAATTCAAGAAATACTCATCCACATAAGACACAAGCCTCATAGCATGATAAGGTCAGCAATTTTTTGCAGATGATTGCCATGCATGTTAACATGGCATGAAAGCTATCTCAGAGTGATTAACTAAACTTCGCCAGTCTCCAAAACTCCAGAGGGGAGAATTACAACCTGCAGATGATGCTTTTGTCACAATCCAGTCTCCAACAGGAAGCACATCTGGAGCCAACAACCAGGATTTGCTTTTACTACCAGAAACGTAATTCCTCTATAACACAGTATAAATCAATGTCTATTTTCTTTTTCAAACTGATGTCTGCTAAGGTTTGTCTCCTAGAAAACAGCTCTTCCAAGCTCCTGCTGCACTTAAGTTTTATCTTATATAGATCTTTATCTTATCTACTGCATGAGTCAAATAGGGGAGGAGGTTTTCTTGTCTGAGCTAACAGGGAAGAGCTTAATGAAAAAAATTCCTGTTGCTCTTCTGTAACAGCCTGCTTGCAGCTCCCAGCAAGGCTCTGATAGCTGATGGAGATACACTGATACCCATCACACTGCTATAAACATTTCTTTAGATCCAAATCGTACATCTGAGTTATTCTACAAGAGCCCAAACAACATTTCATTATATTTTACCTCCATCTTCTGGACTTCCAAGCATGCAGGTATTACTATATTGTAATCCTTAGCTGCAAAGTTTCTTCATTAATATTAAAAGATTGTCCAGTGTGATAAAGTTAACCATGTTTACATATGAAAGGCAATTCAGATTAAGACAGCATTCTTCATACTGTCATGGTTTCTCATTAACTCCTTGAGCAGACAGCTGTAATTCCAAAACATCCTCTCCAGAACACACCTTTATGTGGGGCATTCAATGAATTCAGAAGTTAATATCTTTACTGCCACAGTTTCTGGAGAACTTGAAGACAATTTAATCCTTCTAAAGAAATGCATTAATAAGTTTAACACCTAAAGGAGAACCACCAAAAGACTATTCATGTTGAAGTGCTAGGAAGTATTTTGACTTTGCTAATTTATTCCTGCAGGGGAAGGCAAATAAGATATCCCAGCATATGTTAGCTTTTAGTGTTTCAAAATTTTCACACAGGGATTCATGCAGATAAGTTTTTCTTACTCTGAATCAATTCATCAGGTGTACCAAGGGCTGCAGCCCTGACTGGCTTTGTTTTCCTTTACCGAAATGCAATTAAAATACCAATTCCATCTTCCTCCTTGCATCAAATTTGTGAAAAGGAGTCATTTTCCTGCAATAAATTCCTAAAGATTTCATGACATGAGCAGCAGAGCATAGTAGAAGTGCATAATAAATCAGTCCAAATTCTAGCTATGTCTAAAGGGTTTATAGAAAACTCTATCCGTTTTTCACACTCCAGAATCTGAATTATAATTAATTTCAGGAATCAACCAACCTACCCTTACTTTAAAAATGTCAAGCTGAGGAGTGCATTATGTGAGATTACAATTAATCAGAAGTGCAGGCACACACACACATCTTCCCACTTAAATTCTTTGGCAAAAAAAAATATTACAGCAGCCTTGACAGATACTAAATGATCTTTTCAAATACTCGGTGATGATAAATGTTACAGTTATGCAGCCTCATGCTAATACAGAGCTTTTCTGCAGCAAACAGGCATCATTTGACAACTCCTGCATTAGCTCTAACGACATGCTGATGGTCATGACAGCTTGCTTTCTCTTGTGCTTGCCATCCCATATGGAAAGAACTCCAGGGATGGAAGAGCCTGGCATGCTAAATTATATGAAAAGAATTATCAACATTCAAAAGCACATTAATGAAACATAACTGTTTTAGGACAATGCTGTTACTTACTCATTTTCTTGCACAGAACAAATGGGTTATGAGTAACTGCTGCTGTCTTTGGCCCCAGTGATGCTTTCTGGTCTTATATTGCCCTGATGAAAGGCAATAGGGCTTTCTCTGCTTGGATCTAATACTCTTTAGAACATGTGAGTGCAACCCAGGCTACCCAAGTGTCCTCACAAAAAAAAACCCCACCAACAAATGACTTCACATTTAGAGCAGAGAACTGATGTGCTTTTACATATATGACAGGAGTGAACACAAGGAATGGGCTGCGCAGGCTTTATTCCTTTCTGGGCAGGGTCCATTCTATGCCCTATCTGCTCTCTGTCTCTGCCCTTCAGTGGCTAACCTGCCCTACATGCTGGGAGGGAGGAGATCCAGGTCACGAACACCACCCGTACTTAAAGCAAATCAAAATGAGCGTTCATTAGCTTTCCCTCCCCTCATGGAATGTCCTATCTTCCCTCTCCTCCTGCCCAGGCATCTCCCCAAATCTTCCTACTTGCCCCTCACACAAAGGAAACGTGTATCATTTTCCCTGCTTCATCTCCAAATGTTAATGAAAAGGCTGGACGTAGTCTGTACAAGGCAATAGTCCCAGAAATACCATTTTGCTTCACTGACACCTGCAAGGAGTGAGGAACAAAAAAAAAAAAAAAAAAAAGAACTCCCTAATTTAATATGGACTTCAAATAAAAACACCTTCTCTTCCATCTATCTACCTACAGAGCTATTTTTGTCCAGTTCACTGGGAGAATTGTTATGTTCCGTTGTGCCCAAAATATTTTGCTTCTTTAATCACTGCACAGGGCTCTACCTGCAGTAAATGAACTGAGCTGACAAGAGAAATTTATTACGGCCACCAGCCAGAGATCAAATTCTTCTCTCATCAGTTATTTGAGCCACTATTGTTTCTAGCAGTTTCTCCTCTTAATAAAAACTGATCACATCTGAATGTTTGGCTGCTTTTGTAGGAAATGCCAAGACTTGTTATTTCATTATACATGTATTCTCCTTTCTTGTACATATACAAAACCCTTCCAGAAAATAAGTGATGAGCATTGTCTGCTTGACAAAGTAATGACTGAAGTACACACTGAAGAGCTGAAAGATAAATTTGTCCTTGCAGTGCTGCCACTGATTTTCTATGCAACAATTAATAAAAAGCACTTCTTGCCCCTCTATCAGAGGCATAGTTGGAAGTCTGGGCTTTGGGGAGGGGGGGAAGAAAAAAGTCTGGTCAAAACCCGGTTCTTCCATGCACTGCGAATCAAATACAGGAATCAAGTGATAGAAACTTAGTCTACATTACTCTTTTTCCTTCTCTTGTAGAGCACAGTTAGGATGACCTCTCCCATAAACCAAAATCCTTCTGCAATTTCCACCCCACCTCTACAGCAGTTCCAATGGCCTGAGGATGAGATAGAGTAAGCCATAGCAGACGCTAGGAGCAAAGGAGGGAAGCTGAGGGATACTGGTCTGGCAAGGAAGATGCAACACCACTAACCTGGGAAGGACTGGAGAGGAAATATGAAGGGAGCATCTCTAAAGAGGGACAGAAAACTACATCAAGAGTCACAGCTTTGCAGTAACATGACCCACGTGAGCTAGGGAGCAGGAAGATGAAGGCAAATGCACCCTGAGCAGGGGGTTCTGGCTCAGGGCATTATGCGGAGAAGGACTTCGTCATCTCAAGGACCAGCCAAGACCTGTTTCCAAGGACTTGTTTCCAAGAACTGCCAGTTGCTGTAAGGTGAAGCTGGATCACAGAAATTATCACTAGAAACACAGATAATTTACTTGAAGAAGCCATCCCAACAGCCTCACAGAAACAGGAGATCACAGTAGCATGCGGGGACATGAGCGAGGTCTCCCTGCCGCTGTGATCTTGGCACCAATGGAAAGTTCAACAGCAAGGGAGCTGCTGGGAACAGGTTTCTCTGCATACGTTTCTTTTTGAGCACAGCATTACCTAAGGAGGTATTAGTGTGAGAAGTCAGGGCTCATCCCCAGGCTACCAGGAGCTCAGCATTTCATAAGAGATGCTGGCATCTCTGGCAACTCTCAGAACACAGGTCCAAAGCAACACGCTGCAGGAAAGACACTTGCTTGTCTTTGAGTAAAAGGCTTTAGCATATTGTCTGCTGCACACACAGGCAGGACGCTCCTGTTGGAGCACTAAAATCCACGCTTTCACCTCCTCAGAGTGAGAAGGGTAACCAGGGAGAAGGAATTGAGAGCCTATGAAGCACTGAGATACAGAGTGTGTTCCTAATGGCTATAAGCCTTCATTTTGGCAGAGGTGCCATGAGAAATCCTTGCCAGGGATGGGCACAGAGCAAGCTAAAGCAACACAGAAGTAGAGAAGCCTGGTTGTCTCTCAAGGACCTCCCCCATTCAGCAAAAAAGCAGCTTTTACAGCAGTTTTGCTAGTGGCATTAGGCAAACATCTCACAGCTGTGCTAGCTCAAACTTGCTTCATGTATTTGCCCTGAAGCCTAGTTCAGCAGTGTTAACCAAAGATCGCTATAGCAGTCTCTAAAAGAACACGCTTCCATAATCCATGGTTTTTTCCATCTCTTTCCACTGTCTCCACAACATTTACTCAAAGGCAATTGAGAAATAACAGTCAAAAAATCAGATACTACATAGCTTCTTTTGCCCTGTGCTTGCAGGCTTCATGACCCAAACAGCCAGGAGGAAAGACTTCAGCAGTAAGAGAAAGCAGAAAAGGTGCTGAGGGCAATTACTCTGACACCAGTGGGAAGATTTCAGAGCTAACCCATTCGGGCACCTCAGTGCTACATTGCTCTGCCAGGGAATGTGACTTCTTAAAAAAATAGGATGCAAAAGCTAGGAGATATAACATCTCTACCACTTAGTGAACTGATTTCCACACCCTCTCACACACACACCCCAGGATGACTTTCAGGTCCCATTCATGTTTCTGAAGATAATTACTGGCTGGAAATGAAGCTCCCTTAATAATAGCGTATGTGCAACTGTGACAGTAAACACCATGAAGTGACTTGATCTGCTAGCAAAGTCATCCATGTCTCTGGTGGTATAGCACAAGATATTCTTAATCTTGGTTTCATGGCTTGTAGGTCTCCAATGCTAATCACTTATTTTGAACTTCTTGTTTGTAGAGCTGGATTTCACAGTTGCCTTGTGTCATGGAGTGAGATTATGGTCATGTGCATGTCTGATTCCCCACAAACCATTTTTATATCTGTTTGAGAATACATCATTCTGCAGCCCCAATCCAGGAATTCACTGAAGTCAATGAAGAGTCTGATCTGATTAACTCATTCACTTGATCACCTGAATTTTCCTCCTATGCTTCTCAATCATAAAACTCTCATTCCCTCATTTTCAGCTTTGGTTCATGGAATTAGTTTTTTCAGAGGTTAAAACCCTTAACACCTCAAAGCTCCAGGTTTGTTCTCATTTTTCTGTTTCTCACCAACCAGAAATGTGAGGAAGAAATAAAGGGAAGACTCAGATCTCATTCACCCAGAACAAGGAAAGTGGGTTTCCTCTTTGAGCAAGATCACCTTGCCTGGCTGAGCACCTGCATGCATATAAGCAGTGTGAAGAGCAATTAATACCAAGAAAAAAACATTTGTACACATCCTCCACTGGCTCTGAAGATAGATCCACTAAGTCTCATTTGCCCTTACTCAGAAGACTAGCTCCAAAACCACTGCAATGTATGGGGTATTGCCGTTCACAATGGGGAGTTTTTGATCACCTCTTATCTTCCACATGTCATTTCACCTCCCTTTTGTTCACTTTATCACTTTGGAAAGTGATAATAAAAGTATTCATCTACTTGACTGAGTTACCTTTGAGATCTCCCAGTTTACCTTTGAGGTCTCACAGTAGAAATTGCCAGCCTGCATTATTACAGTTAGATCAGTCTAAGACCAGCAGTGGCAAAGCACATCAGAAGACCCCCATCTTGGAGGTCTAATTAGAACTCCAGGTTCTAGTGGGAACAGAGTGCTTAATCTAGGATACAAAGAAATTGTCTTGAATCTACTATATAAATTGATTTAAGAGATAGATGAAAAATTAAATGGTATAATTACAAAGGTTAACAAACTCAAGGGAGTCATTAGACAAACTGTGAAAAGATCATCAGTTTTTTAAAAAGATCAGAATCAAAGATAATGGAATTCAACCATTTCAACTCAGTTTTCCTCATTTTCCTCAGCTGAGAAAACATTGTAAGATCATGTCAAACAAAAGTGTTAAATAGCAATTTCCACAACATTTATCTTTGAGTATTAGGTTTAAATGAGGCTTTATAAGGTAAAGGCTGGTGACTATTTAACCTACTGTAGTGGAAAAGTATTTAAAGATATTAAACATGAGCTAAAATTATTGCTATAACCCATCATTTCCTAATCCCTTAGCTCTTAGGAAGGATTTAAAACAAAATTATATAAGGCTTAGTAAACAAATAAATACACCATATAGGAAGCTACAAATGAAGCAGACTACCTGAGAAGGGCACATACATACTGCAAGTGAGGTTTAAAGGAGAGTTTTTCCAAATACCTTGATGAATTAAGAACCTAATTTTCATTTATGGGAACACTTAGGAGCTATGATAAAGATTTCCTCTAGGAAAATTTGTAACTAGAAGTACATGACAGAAGTACTTATTTTATAGTCTTTATGACAACAAAAATACACAGTGCAAAAAGGCTCCTGGAGCTCCTGATTGCTTTCATTTCATTTCTTACCACAGAAGTGAAACAAGAGAATGAAGGAAAGATTATATTGCCAGGTTCCTCATTATTAATGGTGAAGAAAATAGTTGCCTTAATGCATTTGATTACATCTTAACATTCACAGTCACCCAATTACTTTTTAAACATGCCAAATTCTATAATAGAAAAATATCTTTACACCAATTGCAAACTGGTCCTGACCACTGACAAGTTGTGACAGCTGCACTAAACCTTCTGGGAGAGTGTAAATATAACCAGCTTTGCACCCACGTGAGTATCATCTGTCAACACAAGAACATTATCAAAGCTACAAGGAAGGTAGGGCCAAGCATTGCAGAAGTTTCCTGAGGTGCTTTGGGAATAATGAAAAGAGCGGTGCATGTGCATAAGTAGGAAGGGGTTGCTCAAAGTGGGCAGTACAAGACCTGCCCTCTGAATTCCTGATGTTCCCCGCCTGTCCTCGGGGATATGGCTGGGAAAAAAAATGTTTTTTAATACTGGCAGAGACAGCTGAGGAAAACTCTGCACATAAACTTATCAATGTTTATCAATATCTAAAGGGCAGGTGTCAAGAGGATGGGGCCAGATTTCAGTGGTGTCCAGTGACAGGACAAGGGGCAGCAGGCACAAACTGGAACCCAGGAAGATCCATCTGAAATTTAGGAAAAACTTTTCCCTTGAGGATGACTGAATACTGGAACAAGCTGCCCAGAGAGGTTAATTCTCCTTCTCTGGATTTTCAAAATGCTCCTGGACATAATCCTGTGAAACCTGATCTAGGCAAACTTGCTTTAGCAGGCAGCTTGGATGAGATGATCCCCAGAGGTCCCTTCCAACCCCTACCATTCTGTGAAACTGTGCTTAAACACTGAGATAGGGTTATCAAGTGAGCCAATCTAAAAAAAATACTGATCTTTAATAGATAAATAAAACACAATCACCAGAATGTAACCAAAACATTCCAAGCCTGAAATGGGCTTTTTTGGATTTGAGCTACAGCAGTGCAGAGGACTTTCAGGAACTGCTTCCCCTCTGTTTCTGTTTTATACCTCTGTCAAGCCTTCAGGTCTCTCCTAAAGGGCTGACCAGCCAAGGTTTGCAGAAATTAAAGCATGGCGTGTAAACTACATCAATATTAGCCTTTTGTCTGCTGCCCAACAGAACCAAAATTCAGCATTAGAACTGAGACTCCTTTGTGAGGAGCAAGTCAAAAGTCACAGAGAAAGAGCAAGAATGCAAATCCACCTTTCCAGGAAAAAGCTAGACCTTGCAGCAACAGCTGTCTGACCACAGCTTTGTCTCCTCTATCACTTACTGCTAAATAAATTAGAATATCGAGAATTAAATGTTTCTTTAATAAGAAAGCCATCTCAAAGTCACATGCAGAGGCCTCTATACTGCAGCTCGGCAATCTGATATCCTCTGATAAGCATGATCTCAGCAAGACAGATACAGAATTTCCTCTACCTACCAGACTTTCTTTTGTTGCCCAAAACCTTAGGAGAAGAGTCTCAACTCCCTTCTTAGTCCCTCACTAGCAGTATCTTAGAGGGATAGAAATAAGGAAAGTATGAAAATTTGCAAAAAAATTGCATTGAGGGAGACACACATGGAAGAACAGTAGCTCAGTGCTGTCCTGAGACTGCTGTAAAAAGATTCTGCACACGGGAAGGGAATAATCTATTTTTCATGTGCGTGGTAGATTAGACAAGAAATAATGAGATAAAATTACATCTAGGGAAATTCAATTCGGACATCAGGAAATACTTTCTAATGGTAAAGGCTGTTATACCCTGGAACAGATAGCTTAGGGAGACTGGGGAATATATGGTGCTGGTGGTTTAAAGAGACAGATGAACTAAACGACCTCCTGAGGTCTCTTCCAAGCCCATTTTCTTTAATTTAGAGTAAATCATTTCAAATTTCTCAGTGGACTTTTGCACCTGTATGACCTCTAACTTTCTAGACTTTGTGGATGTGCTTACTTTTGAATTAACAGTGCCTTTGGGTTTTTTAAGAACAGTATATAAACCAAGTTATAATAATGATGGTATTTTATGACATAATTTTACCACAATTATACACAGACTATAGCTCCATTTAATCCAAGAATGTCATTAGGCATCTGGCTATGTGGCCTTCATTCAGTCAAGAACATCAGCCATTTCAAATAATATTCTTCAGCTGCTCCCAAACAGCATTTACAGGTTACAAGTCAGTGTCTGTATTTAAGTGCCTCAGACACTTCAGTATTGTTAACTGGAATGGTTCAGTGTGGCATTCCTCTGGCTGAACAGTTTCTGATAGTGTATATTGTAAAAATTCTGTGAGAGAAACTTTTTAGGGGGTGATTTTAGTGTCACCACTTTTGTCAAAATCACAACTTGAAGAGCAGCACTAAAGACATAATAAATGAAACCATACAGACACCAAAGCAAGACTCTGGTGATCACTTCAAATCTGATCTTGCCACTCATGGAACACACTGGCATCAACCCAGCAAAGCACTTAAGTGCATGCTTGATTTTAAGCACACAGGTAGTGCCATTTAAGCTAATGGAATCACTTAAATGCTTTGTTGGACCAGAGCCAGTGTCACAGCATCTAGTAGTGTCAAGTACACAGAGCAAAGGCTTCATCTAATTGTATCAGATTTTGACTACAAAAAAGTACTGCATTCAGACTGAATCCATCTCCTAAAGGCATCTATTATATTCACAGTGAGTAGGACAGAGTTTGTTCATGTTGTCCCAGTGCCTGAAGTGTCCTGCTGGATTTGATCCACCATACCTCATGTCTGCTATAAGCCCTTCCTCCACAACTTTTAAGTTCTCCATTCAACATACTCTCATTGAAACAATTTGTTCACCCACCCCACATGATTACACTTGCTTCACACATAACTATGTTGCCTTTCATACCAAGTATATTCTGTCATTTGCTGTTATGCCCTCTCAATATATACTCACATTTAGGCTATGGACTCTTTTAGAAAATGTTTTTACTTGTGCTTTGAAACTCTTCATGTATTTGTGGAACTACAAAAAAAATTAATCTGGAAAAAAACTGTTGACATTGCAGCAACCAAAGAGAGGAGATCTCATAATGGACAAGTCTAACACCCCCATAACCTGAAGGGCAACGCTCCTTACATATCTACTTTATTATTTCAAGCAAAGGAGTAGTGGGTACATAATGAATGACTCATTAGCTTAAGTAGTCTCACCTCTATATAATCTCCTACAACAGCAACATTGCAATTCTGAAGTGGTCCCTTTCAGCACAAAACCAAGACATCTAATTCAGATGGATGTAGAATTTACTTCTCACCACTGTGTATTTCTGTAAACAGTTATGAAAGGGAAAGAAATAACACATCTAGAAATTTGTTAGACTACTGAATTTAGTTAATGCAATTACTGGAAAATGGTGGTTGAGCACTTAGTTAGCAGTGTGAGCAGAGTACAGTGACAGCAAAGTGTGAGTGTTCCTGCATCTGTATGACCCTGTTCACACAAGCAAGCCCTCTGCTTTAATTGCCTTTATCCAAGCATGAAACAAATGCAGGGCTGAGCCACAAACCAGAATCAAGATATGTCAAGCAAACCAGTTATTGGTAAAGAGGGGAGGAAGTTTCCAGAAATGCAAGGAGAGTTTGTAACATTTGTCTCATTGTATTCTTCTGTGGTAACAGTTAGAAAATAACCACCTTTCATCTACAGCTGCCGAATAGACCTGTGCCTGAAAGGCACATTTCCCTATCAAACAGGAAAATATCAAGGAGGTGGGGATGGTCATGTAGCTAGACCTTGCAATGGCAGTGTTCCTGTAGTAGCTCTGAAATGTAACTATGTCTTTAGAAATGCAACCACATTTTCCTGTGCCTTCTGTGGCAAGAGAATTTACACAGTTAAGAGCTCAGGAAGCAGTTTGTGCAACACCTAGAAACAATACGCCACTGAACACTGACCATCCTCACAGCAGCTGAAGGAAGTGAAATGCTCTAGATTTGTAGCACCTCAGCTCTTTATGCTCTGGTAGTACCCATGCTGCAGTCATCCTGTAACACAGATGGGGTGGCAAGAATAACTGAAATACAGAGGTGATATTTAACTTAACACATTTAAGTTAACATGTTTGTAAACAGTATTCACTTCCTTGCACAGTCTGAAGAAATAAAAGACTCGCCTGTATTGGAGAAGTTACACTGAATTTCTAAGTTCTTGCCCACTCCATACTCCTGTTGAAACCAACAGTCATGTGCAGCAACTTGGAAGATGGGAAATTTCAAAAACTTGAAACAGCTCTTTCTGAAGAAAGACTTCACTTGTTAGTAACAAATGACACTTTAGAATTTGAGTCCTTGTGTGCACTTATAAAATGGGTAAAAAAGTGATCCTTGATGAATGCACTTAAATACACATGAATTTGGACAGTGTAGCAATTTTGGAACTCCAGACTGCAGTCACATCTTCACATCTCACTGATAATACACTGCACCATTGGGACATTTAAGTTATTCATGGGATCAAACCCTGTATGAACTTTCCAACTGCCCTTTGCAACTGCCTTGTGTAAGGATCACTTTCTAAAATGCATAGGCAAGATAAATATGAACATACAAAAATCAATTGCAGGAAACACTAATTTTAAAATATGTCATCAAGACTACATCTCACCATTTACTCAAACCTAATATCAAGTCCTACAACTCTACAATGACTGTCTCTACCAGAGTGTTTTCCTTAAAAACATATGAGCTACAAAAATAATCCAAACATTTTTCTTTTTTCTGCATGTCCCACAGAAAAGGGCTTTTAGTTAAGTTAAAATTTAGCTTTTAATCATATCTGCTCAGAACAGGGTTGAAGCTGTGATGTAATGCACAGCTTTCCTGCAAAGCATATGGTGTTTGAAAAGGGAGTAGAAGGCAAAAACGACAGACAGGAAAAGGTTCAGACTCCTGTAGCCTCAGTTTTGCACTGCGTGGTAATTATACTGAAGAATTCATGACTCACTTTGGTGCACTACTGTGTGCTGCTAAATTAGAAGTTTGGCAAGGACACCAGACAAATGATGAAAGATATAATATTGGTTTCTCCAGCATAACTCATCACTATAGTCTCTTGGAGTTTCAAAGGTCTTTTTTTAGCACAGTAAGAAAACAAGTATTTTCTGAACAAAAGCAACATATTGAATCAAAAGTGTACTGTATGGAAGCTGGCAGAAATAGGTAAAATTCCTTTTTTAAAAAAAAATCAGCCTGTCAGGTAGTTTGGTTAATTGTTCCCTAAAACTTATTTCTGAGTCTACATGGAGTATCTTACATGGAGACTATTTAAAACTGTTGTGCATTAAAGCCTAAGTGTGATGCAGAGATGAAGCTCTTCCACTACATAACATTCATAAAGGAAGAAAATGTTTTCTTTATACCAGCTTACAAATGTGTATTGTCAAAATGATTTACATAAAGGCTCCCTAGTCATTTGACAGCTGCAATGAGGCCAGGCACACTGGAAGATGTACACATTTTGGATAGCATTTAAATTAACTCTTAAAGACAAATCCTTTTCTTGCAAGGATTACGGTCAGTCTGGAGTTATGCAGCACACTGGAATTAATCCAGTTTTGCCAGATGCAGCCAATCCTCCATGTAACGCTGAACTAGTAATTCTGATTTGTAATGAGAAAGAATTGGTACCAGTCATAAGAAAGAGGCACCAGCATTAGAAAAGTTTGCTTTAAGAATTAAATTTTCAATTTACCCACATACAAACTAAATAAAATTACCAAGCTCCCCAGTAGGGAACCAACTTCTATTAGGCATTTGCACATCTTTTCACAAAAATTACTGTAACATGCAAGTGGTCAAAGTTTTTCCACAGCTCATAGCAGTCAGACCCTTTGAATATTGAGAGAGTGTTTAAAATGCTAGCAGAAATTTGCTCTATGAAACTTGTCATTAATTTCAAGGGCCCCCTGCATAAACCTGGCAAACTCTCAGAAAGAGTGGAGGCAATTATTAATGTTAAAGTCTCCATATGCTAAACAAACACTGCTCTGTATATTATGCATTTTATTTAAAGGCAAGCATAGAGGTTGCAAACAGTTATTTTTAACTCTTCAGTATACAGTACATCTGTTGTGGTTTTGATTCCCTTTAAAAACAGAGTAATTTACTGATCTGGCTGTCATCCAGATTCCTACATGAAACACATGGACTAAGCACAAAACAATGCTGTATTGTGTGCATGGGTGCATGTATTGTTTTTATCATCCACTATGATAATTAGAAATGCACTTAAAAGTGCTGGGGGGACTTTGAAGGAACAGGCTATCATACTTATCTTCTGATTTCCTCAAAGTCCCTGGGCTTAAAAACATTAAGAATAATCTGAAACCTTTCTTATGATTACATGCTGCTGCAACATACAATCCTATTGACTTTGCTTACTTGGGAAGGGGATCTTGAGGCTGACTGCAAAAAGGACAGAGATCAGGGTGTACCAGATACCTTGAACATAGCTTTAAGGAACACACATCAAGAAAAGCCTCCAACAGTAATGAGCTACTGAAATATCTGCCAACATGGACCTCAGCCAGTAAGTCAAGCAAATTAAAAGCTGCAATCACTTCTCTGACAATTCTCCAGCAAAACTTGTTTCTAGTTTTCTTCCCTGGTGAAAAACAGATGATGATCGACATGTACCAAAGGTCAGTAGTTTCAGACTATCCCAAGACCAGTAAAAGGAGGAAATTAAAACACTGCAAGGGCACTGCAGGATGCCTTGCCAGAAGCCTTTTACAAGCTCACTCCAAAGCCTGTTGAAGTCAACTGGACTCTCTTTGTAGCTGCTGCCAGCTTCAGGTCACATCATAGCTCATTGCAAGGCTCCAGTGCCCTCCTCTTTGCTGACTTCAAAGGTGGTAATGTAGCATTAGAGAAAAGGGAATCTATCAAATAAGCACCAAATTAGGTCTAGAGAAGTCACTCCATAACACTGCTCTTACTTAAACTTTAAGCTGAGTGGAGAAAATGTAATGATACACACTTGAATTTGAAAATTAATTCCAAGGTCATTGTTTTGGCAACCTTTCAGCATTTGTTTTCCATGCCTGAATGCACAGAGACCTATTTCTAACCAGGACCCGTATAAAATCAGCAGGCATAAAACGTGAACAGCCAGATGTTCAGAAAAAGGTGAAATCCAAATTGTCTATTTGATTTCTGATGTGATTACATAACCTGTCCAGGAGAAGACGAGACGATACCCTGCGGCTTACGCAAGCAACCCAGATGGAGCTGTGCTCATAAGGCAATTCCTGTTATTATTAGCAAAGGCACATCTGGCTGACCAGGCCATCCTAGCCACAGCCAGCTCCTAGCACATGCAGATCTCAGCCCATTGCCATTAGGGGACAGTCCTCAGCAGCAAATCATAGAATGGTAGGGGTTGCAAGGGACCTCTAGAGATCAGAGTCCAACATCCTGCCACAGGAACACCTATGGCAGGCCACACAGGAACAGATCCAGGCAGATCTTCAAAGTCTCTAGAGAAAGAGATTCCACAATCTCTGGGCAGCCTGTTCCAGTCTTCTGTCACTCTCACAGCAAAGAAGTTTTTCCTCATGTTGAGGTGGAACTTCCTGTGTTTCACCTTGCTACCGTTACCTCTCATCATATCGCAGGGCACCACAGAAAAGAGACGGGTCCCTTCTACTTGACACCCACCCTTCAGATATTTGTAAACATTTCCAGGCTAAACAGCCCCAGGACTCTCAGTCTTTCCTTACCAGAGAGATGTTCCAGACACTTCTTCATCTTTGTAGCTCTCCATTGGACTCTCTCTAATATTTCCCTGTCCCTCTTGTACTGGGAAGACCAGAACTGAACACAATACTCCAAATGTGGTGTCAACAGTGCAGAGTAGAGGGGGAGGAGAACCTCCCTTGACCTGCTGGCCATACTCTTCTTTATGCACCCCAGGAGACCGTTGGTCTTCCTGGCCACAAGGGCACATTTCGGTTCCATGGATAACTTATTGTTAACCAGGATGCCAAGGTCCCTCTCCATGGAGCTGCTTTCCAGTGGGTCTACCCCTAACTTGTACTGGTATGTGGTATTGTTCTTCCCCAGGTGTAGGACTCCATGCTTATCTTTGTTATACTTCATTAGGTTTGCCCTTGCCCAGCTCTCCAGTCTGTCCAGATCTTGCTGGATGACAGCACAGCCTTCCGGTATATCAGCCACTCCTCCCAGTTTCGTATGATCAGCAAACTTGCTGAGGGTACACTCCATCCCTTTGTACAGGTCATTGATGAAGATGTTGAATAAGACTTGAGCCAGAACTGACTGCTAGGGAATACCACTACTTACAGGTCACCAGCTGGACTCTGCACCACTGATCATAACCCTTTGAGCTCTGTTGTTCAACTCAGAGTTACAAGGCTTGTCTAATGTCTGTGGCAGATCATGCCACAGAGGTGCTGTTGGTAGGTGCTTACCCTGCTTGGAGTGATGGCACCATGTGCCCAATCACCCACTGGGGAGATGAGAAAGTACATTTGTTTCAGATGTGCACAATCTCAATTTTTTTCCTCTTTAAAGACAATGTGATCTTCTCTCACTATGATTTATTCCACCCCTTTATATGCTGGGTCCATGTGGTACTAATTTCACATCCATTTTCAGATGTTGCAATGAAATTAAATGACATGGCCATAGCCACACAGGGATGGCAGCATTAAGCAGACTCTGGGAGGAGCTCCTTATTTTTTTCCTCTGAATATGGGTTTACCATTTCTTTCATTGTGTTACCACTCTATGGCTGTCACACTTGCCACATCAACAATACCATCTCGTGTTAGAAAGCCTAGAGTTCAATTTTAGTGTCCTTCAGAGGTTAAACTTCCATGGGAAATTATTCTTGAAGAATGATGGCTTGCATATGTTTGTGCCAGAAAGCAGTTTGTGCTGCTTTTCTCCACAACTGTGCTTCCCGCATATTTATTTTTTCTTAATCATGACTCAGAAAAGCTAAATAGAAGTTCAGCTTGGGTTTCAAGAATGCAAATGTGCATATTCAGCATCCAGGGCAAGTTTTCCCACTACTAGCATTAGCCTGCACAAGTCAAAAGAATAGTACTTTTGGAAGATCTGGCTGGCAGCAAACAGAGTCACTGCCTGCCCTTTGAATACTGGGGTCTGGGGAGCAAAGAAAAGAATTTTCTACAGACCTTTTTATTAAAGAGACTTCAGAAGCACTAGCCACTGCTGTGTCTCACCTCTCTAAGCCTCAGTCCCTTTTTCTCCTCACTTTTTCTGCTGTTTCTCAGTCCTTCTGGCTGTCAAGTGCCAGTAAGTGAAGAACCAAATTACTTTAGATGGCACTTACTGTGGGGTACAGACAGGAGCATGTTCAGTCCTCACCCATTTCTTGCTGCCACTGTAATGAAGGAGCAGATGAGAAAGCACTGCTGCATCAGAACACAGCGTCTATAAATTTAATGGTAGAAAAGAGGCTACAGGGGCATACAAACTGCCAGTGTTTCCCTCTAGGGTAAGGCTATTTGTATTTCAGTGCCTTCCAACATCCTTAACCCTCCTGAACTGTTTTGCAGCAGTGCCAACGTCTCCCTTTTGGGAATAAACCAAAATGCCAGACCAAGTATGAAGGGGGAGGTTCAGCTGATTTCTTTGAAGTCCTTTATGAGGAAAACAGTTTGGGTCTGGCTGGACTCATGAGATCCATTGGCCATTTCAATCCCTTTTTGCTACAGGTTTATAACACAAAACCAGGTGGAAAACAGAGTGATTAAGCTCTGACTTTCGTGCTGCCTCTGATAATGGGTTCACCCTGGAGTGTGCTTGGGCATCTGTTACACACCATATACCTGCAGCAAGCCTCATTCCTTACCCCACTGCTGCTGTCACTGTGCCCTGAGCATCAGCACAGGGGGAGCACGTTTGGAGCAGCTGCACAGCAGGACCTTTTAGCCCTAATTTATATGCTGATCTCCACATCAAGTTTTCAAGTAGCAGCTATATGCCAAGAGTTTGGGAAATAGCATCCTCCTTAGTGCATAAACTAACACTATGGACTTTGACTGTCCTATTAAACTGTATTTTGTGGTACTTTGTACCTTCTTCTGCACGTCTCCATAGGTGGCAGACAGGACAAGTCACACATTGTCAGTTCTCCATTGAAGACTCTCAAGGGAAAACAGCCTCCTCCCTACCCTCACACAGCCTTCACCTTACCATTATACACACTCCCAAGTCCCAGGCAAACTCAGCCACATATTAACGCTCTGCCCTTTGCCATCTGCAAGCCCTCTGTCCAATTCTGCCACTGCCAGTGGTACAAAGCAAAGCATGCAAGCAGTTCTTAATTCCTCACAGGAGTATCTGTGTTATCCCTAGAGACTAGAGGTAGAAGGCACAGTCTACCTATATCATTAGAAAAAACTATAATGATCTTCTCTGGGTTAAGGAATAATAAAAAACCAGAAAATAAAATAGGAAGTACAAAGCAAGTGTTTATATTGGAATGCAAGTACCTACACCAATGATACTCAAAGGTGCATCTTATATTTTGTTATTCTCTTGTTTCATTATTTCCTCACATCCTTCATTTTCAGTCCTCCTGTGTAAGATATTTTGTTCTTTTGCTTCATTATTTTGTTCTTCAATTTATTTCTCTATTTTCTTTTGTTCTTGCTTTGATGTTTATCCTTTTAATGTATCTTCACAAAAGTTTTTTTTTTTAATCCTACCAGTTTCAATGTGCTCTTTGAAGCATTTCTGAATTTGCTGCTATTTTGCTCTTCATGCAATTTTTATTTTTCTTGCTGGCTTATTTGTTAGTTATAGCACAGAAGCAATCAGATATCAGGAACCTCATGGCATCACTCCACAACAATAAAAATTTGAAGTTTAACTTGCACATTATTACCCCTAGCACTAGACTTACCTCATTTCTATTTTTTTAGACAGGGAATCTGAAGTAGACCTTATGAATAACAAGTGAAAATGTCTGTGACCTTACATTATGTGAAGGTCTCCAACATTATGAATGTGGGTCTTATAGAACTTCATCAGGCAAAGTGGGGGAGGACTTCTACTTTTGGAGATGGCATTAGGTGCAAGAGCTTCACCAACCTTTCAATTCAATCTATTCAGTCCTTGAATATGAAACTGCAATCATCAGAGCTTCTAGTGACTTCCGTGAGAAATCAAGGAGTCCATCCAGGCTTTGCTGTCACTTCAAGCTAATGGGAACTCACCCAGCTGCAACAGCCTCTTCCCCATCACATTAAGACAAGGAGCTCCAGGGGCATAGCACTACTTCTTTGGGGATCTGAAGCATTAGCCCTTTTTTAGAGTTTTCTGCCTACATCAGTGCTGAAAGGAGTAACACCTATTCAAAAGGCACAGAGAAGTCCAGTCATTGTTCCCAGACTAACCTGCCAGAAGGCCACAATCTATGGTGGCCTTAGAAGGCCAGCTAGAAGATGGCTAGAAAGGAGAGGAAGAAACGTACATTCATGCAGCGAAGTGTGAGCATAGCAGAGCTCTGTAGTCACTGTTATTACAAACCCCCTGTGCTCTTGAAGCTAGTAGCTCCAGCAGAAATAGCACATATGCCACTTGAAAGATAGTTATTGGAGTCACCATATTAGCATTTGTATGTATGGCAGTCATGTCTAAAGGGTCCCAGCTGAGATCTGAGCCACATAAGCCCTGCTTCAGCTAGCTTTACTTGAGTTTCTGTAATACTTCAGAAGGCAACATCTACTACACTGGCTTGTACCTATTATACATGTGTTCCAATGAGAAAGGACAGAAATCAGAGCAGGCAGCCATGTACAGAACACTAATCTAAAAGATAATAGGAAAAACTTCTCAATGAGAGAATTCAATTCACAACAACAAAATGTTCATTTCTCAGTGACACCTAGAATGGTCAATGCTTGGGTCCTGGAGGCTCAGCTCTGTATACAAAGGTCATGACATTTTGTCAGCAAAGAAAATAAAGCTGCTGTGATGGGCTAGTCAATAATTGACTGAGCCTTGTTACAGCAATCTGTCTTGTCACCATGTCCCTATCACAAAGTTTCAGTTAAAGCTAGTGAACCATTTCACTGAAAGACTTCTTACCTTAGGGAGGTGGGATGGGGTGTGTTGGAAATCAAATTGCCATCACTGAAAACAACAAAGACTTCCTATCTGGTTTTGCCAAAGGTCACTCAAATGCATTTACACTGCAACTTCTATCAGCTGTGAAAAGCAGAACAAAGTACATGCTAATATTCTTTTTGGTTTTAAAAATTTAAAGAAAAAAAGTTTGTGGAAGTTCTCAATCTTCAAAGATCCAGTAAAGGAAAAAGCCTGTACTTGAAACCACTTTCACTTTGCATGCCTGACATTCATGTTTGCAGCCCACCCAAGAGTTATAACCTTGACACGTTTCTTGGCAACTGCCCAAAGTTTTTATCTTCCAGCAGAGAAGGTAAGTGAGCAACTGCTTTCACCACTGGATTACAGACACTGTGCATATATAACAGCCATCCTTCTAACCTGTGTTCCACCAGAGGACACCGCTCTCTTGCTGTAGGCACTGTGCAAACAGAATAAAAGATAGGTCCTGCCTCAAAGCACTTCCTCTCTGAAGAGACAGAGAAGATAAATCAGATCTTAATATTCCCATCTATATATGGAAATGTGTGTTGGTCTCTCTCAAGTAAATGACAACCCCAAAGGCAAAAATTAAGTCTGATTTACAAGGAGTCTATGGCAATTACACTTCCAGTTCAGGCACCTAAGCTGTCTCAAGTGTTTGAGCCCATCCCTTGGAGAAGCCTAAGGCCTGACAAGAAATGAAAGCCAAAAAACAAACCTGCCCCCAGCACCCTGACACACTCCGTACTCAGATCATGCCTCCCTCGTAACAGCACAGCTTTACCAGGAGGCCTACACACATCCTCCCACCTTCAACAACAAATGCAAAATAACCATGTTTAATCACTAGAGTTTACTATTGCAAGGTATCAGTTGAACAACCCAAGAAAGTGAGACTGTGAGGAAAAACCCTTAGGGAAGACAGATAGATTTAGGACGAAAAGAGTGGAAAACACTCTAAAGACAGGATACAAGAAAAATAGGAGAGCAGGAAAAGAGGGGGAACTGGAAAAAGGAGTGCAAGGGGGTTCTCACAAGCCTCTCATTAGACTCACTATGCTTTGCACTTCCAATCACATCATACTGTGATTAGAGATACTTAACTGCTCATATATGCAAGGACACTATTAGATTCAAGGGATTTTTGTGACTCAAGGACTCACCCAAAATCCCAGTGTTCCAGACCTTCCTATATAGGATATTCTTTAACCCTGCCAGAAATTCACATTTTAAAGTCAGGAGTATGAAGTATTTTTCAAATCAGCGAGACCTAAAATATCATCATTTGTCTTGTTGCCATCATAGTGGCTTTTATTAATAGGAAGGATGCCCCAGAGCATTTTGAGATCTATCAGATAAGGAAACAGAACTGAAGCAACTTTCCATCATTACATAGCCAGGGAGCATCAAAACTGGGGAGAGTCCTGGTGCCTCCTGGGAGCAGAATAATTTGCAGCCTGTTAGGTTACACAGCCTAGCTGTAAGATTCCCCCATGAGGGTTTTTATTAGTGTTTTAATTTCTATTTCAGGCTGTGGCATGCTTAAAATGTCTTTGTGGTTTGCTCTCTTACTTCCTCAGCTTTTTAAAAAAATATCTGATTGAATCCATCCAAGAGGAAAAAAGCTGAGGTTAAGTAGTAAAAACATCTATACAAATCAAAATTAGACAGCAACACAAAAAGAATTCCCAGAAGAGCTTCTTCAATATACAATTAAACTGTTCATGTGCACATACATTCACATCTTTGTATGCACTCAAATGAGTTTGTGTACAACTCCACACTGCAGCATGCAGAATCTTCTTCTGTGCATTTGTAATTACATCCTATTTCAGTATCAGGAAACATTTTCTCCAGGCATAAATCACGCAGCTCCATCAATTTCAGTGAATATGCAAAATTATGTGTAAGTTAGCAAACCATGTTTTATACACTCTAAAAGGATTCATGCACTATTACCCAAACTCCAAAAGTCCACAAGGAATACAGGCTATTTGATAACAATTTTTTAAAGGAATCAGTTGTTATAGGAAGATGAAATTATGATAGCTCAAATAGTGCATGCTTTTATGTCATGCACATCAGGATAATTTGTTTTGACTTATTTTAAATAGTCATTTTTAGATAATAACAAAGCCTCCTAAGAGCTAAATTTCTTTACAACATCCTACTAAAGAAGGTAATTTATCAGCCCCTCTGTAACACAACTATATGCAGGATTAATACTCCACTTGAATGACTAGAGCAAATGTGATCCCTCCACAGGCCAATCACATTGCTCTAGCAACAACAATAACAGTTTTTGTTCTTGCATTGCCAGGCTGCTCTTTGTTCCAGCCAATGAAAGAATTAAGCATTGTGGACCAGACCCTCAGCTGATATAATTAGGTGGCATTTCATTGAAATCAAGGCCAGCTGAGGAGCTAACCCTTGATCTGCACCAGCAACAGCTGAGGAGTAACAAAGAGGCAGGGAAAAGCCTTCTGTTACACTGCCTTAATATAATGAGTTCTTTGCTTTCAGCAGGTTTATCAAGCCAAATCTGGGTTTTAGGATCATCCAAAATATTGTATCCCAAATTAAAGAATGGGAATGCTCAAAGCAAAAGGCTGAAGCTTGATGCTTTGGCCTTATGAAGTCTGTTGAAGCTAGTGATGAATTTCCAGGCTGAGCCACCCTTTGCCCAGTTCTGATGATGTCACAGTACCAGTCAGCTCTGGTGGTAACTGGGGAAGCCAATCACATGTGCCTCCTTTCATCTCTAGCTCAAGCTTGCAGCTCAATTCCCCTCCAGTCAACTTTAGCAAAACCATTACAGGAAGGAATGGCCACTCACACTGCCTGTTTGATTTGGAGGATGAGGTTTGATCAAGATTTGTTCAAAAAATATCACATAGCTAACAAAATCCTGGGCTGGAAGGGAACCAAGACAACAGTAGTCTGCTTTGTTGTTGGTTTGTTTGGGGTTTTTTTTTTTTTAAACACACATTACTACACCACTTTAAACAGGTATCACTGATCCTTCACACACTAACAAGTTGGCTGTGAAATTAAGTTTACAGAGTTGCCTCTGCTGAGCAAACATATCCCTTAAAGATGATTTTTGCAGCGTGGGATGTTAATATTCAGTATCCATTAGATTGCCAGTGTGATCTCTGTTTATAAGGCAAAGCAACAACAAATTGGGTCAGCACACAAATCTTCAGAAGGAAAGAGAGGGAGAGCAGAAAGAGCACCCTAGGCAGCATCACCACAGGGTCCAGGCAAGGCATGTGATGCCCTCAGGGCTTCCAGCATCACAGATATTTTCAGAAAGGAAAATCCATTTTTCCATTAGAAGTAACAATAAAAATATTACATTGATTGAAAATGTGCAATCAGGCCTGACTTACTGTTTGCCCTGCTGCATTCAGGCTTTACATCAGAAGGCTGTAAACTGTTATAACAGAAAATAATAGCTGGGTATGTTTACTCACCCAAAACCATGCTTCATTTATTTACCCAAGTACATTATCACATACACTGACCATTGTAGCTGCTCAGTGAGGCAAGCAGAAAAAAAAAGGGAAAACAAACATCTACGCAGATTTCACCATCAGATAAGCTATTAATTCATGCACAAAACAATGAAGAAATGCCAAGGTATACGACAGTAACCACTCCTGAATTCATTATTGTATTATTAAATAAAAGGTAGAACATGCAAAAAAGCACTTAGTGTTAATTTGTAATATCAAATTAGCAAGTCTATTAGATCCAAAGCAATCTTGCATTGTGAGTGTAGCAATTCAATGTGAAATTTCCAATGACACTCAAATACTTTTAAGAAAACAGAGGAAAGATTTTAATTCAATGGCCAAAAAAGAGACAGTTGATGTAAGAGACTTGATTTAATTGAAATTATTGAAATGAGCTGTATGCAGTAACTAATTAATATAATAATATTCCATTAAGAACTTATTTCCTTATTTACATAATGCTAGCAATTATAGGGGCAATGCTGGTCCAACACACAGCACATCAGAAAGGAAAAGCTGTTTGTCACATACTGGAATTCCATATAAAGGCATAGAGTTTAGATAAGGAGAAATATTTACATTTTCCTTATTGAGCCTAAGATCTTGGAAAGTAAAATAAACTAACTTCTGAAAATACCCCAAAAATCAGGCATTATTACAAAGACCCTGTGGCTCTACACTTTCAAGTTCTGTGGTTAAAAGCTTGTTTGAAAAAAGGTTGAACAACAGCTTGCAGTTACCAAAAAGTGTCATTTTCCCAACAACTCCAAGTCTTGAAGGTGAGTGATTGAAACCAGGGAGAAGTAATTTACATGCAAACACTGCACTTGCACTGAAAGTGAAGGGGCCAGGGAATCAAGGCACACAGGGAGGTAGAGATGAAATCCAGCTGGACAGACACTAATCCCTATTTCTTCCCTTGCATCAGAACAAGGCAATCATTCCTTACTGGGGGTGAGTCACAGACCCCAAATCTCAGCAAAAGTGCTCTCCCACACCAAGTTCATGCTTGCCCAGAGCCAGCAGTGAAATTGTCCTGGGAAGCTGCACCAGCCTTGGTATCCCTTAGACCTGGTCTCTGAGCCTGCCTGCTCCTTATCTAGTACCTGCTGACCAATTTCCAGGCTATCCTGACCTGTAGACCAGCTCCTGACTTATCTCAGTGCCATCACACATCTACAATCTGTGGTTTCCTGACCACAAGTGAATACAACCCACCCAACCCCTCAGATTTTCAGGTTCCCATCTCTAGCCTAGCATAAATATCAGGCTCCCCCCCAGCCCCACAGAGCCACCAACAGGAATACAAACATGAGACTGTCACTGTTTTCACTCAGATAATTGGAGGGAGAGGAGGAGCTCCTTCACTCTTACCCAAGGCAGAGTGGCTCCAAAACAAGAGCAGGGTTGTATTCTTGCACATATTCATCAGAAAGATCAGTGGGAAAGCAGGGAGTCCGGTATCCTCCTTGTATTGAGATGTGTTAGAAATGGAATCCACACAGGAGAAGGAAAAACTAGATGTATCTTGGCTTCATTCCCTTGCTTTACCAACCAATACAGCTTAGAGGCATAGAGGGGCTGTGATACACTACTTATGCTGATCATTAGCAGTCAGACTCCAGGATGAAGGAAGAAAGGCTCAGGAAACATAATTACACATTGCCCCTTAGCCCAAAGCAAAGCCACAAGCTTGCTCTCTGCTAGTGTTTGCCAACCAGACAGTGCATCTTATTCTACAAGTGACCACTCTGATGGGTAAAGACATCTGCAGATACTGAAGTTGAGAAACAAAGTAATATCTGATATTGTCTTTTAAAGCTTGCTTTGCTGCATTGAATAAGATGACAAAAGAAAAGGCTGATTCAGGTCATCCCTACTGGGAAAGACTGAAGCCTGAAAGGTATCAGCAATTTAAGGGGAAAATATACCTGTAGACTGTAAACAGGAACAGAGAACTTCACACTGAGGGCAGCCCAAAGTAACCAGTTTTTAAGATATTTCACAAGACTTTGAGGAAGCTAAGAAGGCTGGAACCATAACTGAGACACATCTTGAATAGCATCAGCCCAAGTAACCCACAAGAGGTACAAGGAAGGATCACAGCAGGAGCTGCCCTTCTTTGCTGCCCACATCTGTGTTACCAACAGTCTTTCAGCCTAAATCAGAGAATGAAAGGTACTTCAGAATGGTGCATTGAAAGACCTCCTAGGTAATTATTTTTGTTTTTGTTTTGTTTTTTTTTAATCAGACTAGCTAGAAGCAGGTGTTGCTGCTTATTCAGCAAACTAGGGTGAGGTGGCCCTTGCCCTTGATGGGCAGAACTGAAAGCAGTGAGCTGCAGGCCAATAGAGCTATAACTCCATTGCAGAATATCACAGGAGATTCTCCATCTGATGACACTTGCTGTTTCAATATTTTGACTTCACTAGCATATGGGTGCTATTTATACTGTAGAAAAGCTCCACCCAAAAGAAGTATAGTCATATAAAAGTGAGACTTAATTCTTCTGAATCCTTCGAAAAGAGGGTGAGAAGAAATGCAGAGATAAGACAGTTCTCCTGATTGCATCTCTAGGTAGCTTTGGTCCTGACAAAACACGACCTTAAAGATCATTTATGGAGGGGAATAAGTTACATTCACTGGTCTCCCACCTCCAGATAAAACTCAAATGTTTGAAAGGCTCAAGGAACAAAAACCTCATGGAATAGAGTTAGGGAGATTCCATTCACAGGAGACACAATTTAGATGAAACTATACTTAACTGTGTAGCCAATAAACACCAGAGGTCACACTGATAAGAACCAAAAAAACACCCCGACAAAATAAAACCAAACCCAAGATAAATAAATAAAAGTAGTCTCAAGAAATCAGTTACTTGTTCACAATACTGCCATTTCACCTTTTGAACACCATGTAACTAATTAAATTTAGTTACTTATATTTCAAAGCTAATCTTACTTTCATTATGTAACTCTTGCATGTGGAGTTACATGTTTGACACAATGTTCTATTACTGAAAATAAGCGTATTCAAACAACTTCAGCATAAAGAACTCATTGAGGTAACTTGCAACCATCTCTTCACCATAGCTGTTAAGGCTCCCCCCATATAATACCATAGCCTTAAGCTTTTGCAGGTCAAACACTAAAAAAAAAAATAAATCTATGTAGCTACAACCTGTAACATACAACCTGTATTGTGCCATGCTAAAGCAGACAGTGTAACATAATATCTATCCTTAACTGAAGTGCTACAAACAGCTCAAGCAAAACACCTTAGAACAAGCCAGAACAAAGGGAGTACAAGCAATACACAGGGAACGGTGTACCCTGCACTCACCCTTCCTGAAGCACGAGCTTTGGCTGCTCTCCTCCATTACTCCACTCCCTGAGGCAGAGGCTCTAGCTTCCACCTGCCTCCTTTTGTCTCCTTGGGCTTGATTGATAATCCAGCCCAGCTGACTTCCCTAAAAGACAGCACCAGAAGCTCAGCAGGAAAAAGATTGCAGCCATAGGCAAGGAAAAAAAAAAAGAAAAAGAAAAAAAAAAAAGAGAGAGAGAAAGAAAAAAGAAAGAGAAGAGAAGAGAAGAGAAGAGAAGAGAAGAGAAGAGAAGAGAAGAGAAGAGAAGAGAAGAGAAGAGAAGAGAAGAGCCACAACCAAAATACATAAACCCCCCCAACAAAACAAAACAAAATGAAAAAACACACACAAAACAAAAAAACCAACCACAAAACCAAACAGGTATTTTTCCACATGCCATTCATACTGCACCTCTACCACATATCGTATCCCATTCTAGCAGCTGTGGGTTCCCCAGATGAACCAAAACTCCAAGGGTTTTCCTGAGGGACTTAAAATGCCAACTTGCTAAACTAGGTTAAAGTAAGTGGAACTTCAGCTACCTGCATACAGAGGTAGTTAAGTTATGAACTGAACTCATGAACTCTATTTCTCAAGCAGAACCATACAGACGTGTTATTGAGCAGGTGTGAGAGGCAATGGCACACAAGGAACTAGTGTTACTGTCCTCATAGTCAAGTGACCAGATACCCTTCAACTGAGGTGATCTTGGTGAAAAAGTGGAAAAAGATGGAAAGCTTTGTTTCTGGCTGCACAGAAGAATGTTTTACTATGATCAAGTACATGTGTACTTGAAGGATCTAGGGTGACATAATGGCTTTCATGGCAATCAAAGTGCTGCATCTACAGTGAACTGTACCTCTGAACCTCTGTACCTCTGAACTAAGAGGTCCCCCTAGAACAGCAAGTCTTGTTCCTCCATAGAGGGACAGAGCAGTCCATAGGCCCTGTCAACTTTTTTTTTTTTTTCCCATCAATCTCTTTTTCCTGTTGGAAAACCCTGTAAAAACCATGACGACACTTTAACAGTGCATGGATGTGCTTCAGGGGACAAGGTTCTGCAGAAGTGCCAAGTGAGAGAACAGTGCTGGATGGAGCTTGCAGGACCGAAATACTTTTTGGAAGAAAGAAATACTTTAAAGTTTCTTCATCCAAGGAAAAACGTGTCAGCACGATCAGTATTGAGATGATTCTGTGGAAAGGTGGTGGTGAGTGGGCAGAAGAACATTACCTTTCTCATTTCTACTGCAGCTCCACTCCACAACTGTTTGAGCCCTGCTAAGGACCGTAAAATCCAGTGGACCCCCCCCCCCCCCCCCCCCCCCCCCCCCCCCACCCCCCCCCACCCACCCCCCCCCCCCCCCCCCGCCCCCCCCACCGCGCCCCCCCCG
>WTSP01026262.1:0-69448 GCA_025331215.1 Actenoides lindsayi
CTCTTCGAGCCGCGGTTGGTGGGCAGCGGTGTTAAAATAAAGGAAAAAGGAAGGAGGAGAAGGAGGGGGGGGGGGGGGGGGGGGGGGGGGGGGGGGGGGGGGGAAGGAATCCAAATAAAGGTAAATGGGAAGATCGTTAGCAAAAGTACAAAAGAATTTTTTTACACCACAAAATATCCTGGTGAGACAAATTCCCTGCATTATATGCCAGTTTCTGATCAATTCCCGTCTATTGCTGAACTTGTTGAAAGAGTCTAATTAGCACTGTCTAGTCAACTGTAAGCACTGGTGTGGTATTTAACAGTATGTATTCCATTCTTGCTTCCCAAGAAAATATATTAAAAAATACACAACTCGCTTTGCTTCTAGGTGCAACAAGACTTAAGTCATATGATAAAAAGTGCATATGAATTTCAAAAATGGTCTTTACAGGATATCAAACTTAACTGTGCCACTGAATAGAGAACTTAATGGTCCGTACAGTGAAAGCTTGCTGCGTGCATTCCCTGTGTAACAAGTTAAATGGCTTTAAGTAACTGTGCTTACAGTGTTTCAATGAGACCCAAGTATATAAGGAAATTAAGCATCATATTCTTTAAATAATATGGCTAAAATGCTGGTAGATTCACAGTTACCATACTCTAGGTATTAGACAAAAAGTCCCCTATTTACACTGGATAATATGTACACATTTGGTTTGTGGAATGCTCCAACATCATACCAGTTTCTCCTCTGTGAAAGTTGTAGGAAAAAAATCTTAATCATCATAGAAATATATATATATATTCCCAGCCACCAATAACATTTAAATATTTTGTGTCTGGATATAAAGAATGAAGTGTCACGAAGTTGGTCATGACTCCAGATAACCTTGAATTAGCGGGTTTACTTTTTAGTGTCTCTCTTAAGATCTTCTTAAGGGTGCAAAAATTAAAAAATGTACATTTCAATAGCTGATCACTTCAGTGTGTGCATGTATGTTTGCAAGTACGTGTAAATACATATATATATATATCAAATTATGTATATATTTATCTCCCAGACCAAGAAGGTGCCTAGTGATTCTCTATGCCCAAGCAAAGACAGTAAAGGGCTTTGAGACCCTGATTCTTACAAGAGAGCTAAGCACCCACCCTCATATCCTCCAGAATTCAGGACACTCTCACTCTCTTAGGTGGTTCAGGTGATAACCCCAAAATCAAGCCAGACAGGGTCACTAGTCACATTTGCAGCTCTTGTCCCTATTGCTGGAGCTCACCTACAGTCAGTTTGTTATCTGCCACCCCTTCGGCTACCCCTCGTGTCTGAGTTGATATGAATAGCCAAGGAGTGCCAGGCAAGGTCAGCAGCATCTCACAGCTCAGCAAAGGCATCAGGGGGTCAGGGTCCGTTCCCGTGCCGGACACGCTCACACTCAGGCAGGCACACACATGCATGAAGCCTCTGCTCGCGTCCTGGGTCATTACACTGGGATGGAGAGGGAAAGGGTAGACTCCCAGTGTAGGTAGGCAAGGTTAAACCCAAGCTCTGCAAGGGGTGTGTGGTAGCTGCATGCACCGGTCGTGGCTGTAAAAGGGTCAGAATCTAGGGGTTTCACTTTTATCCCTTTTGGGCTCTTCTTTCCCTCTGCCCTCTCACTTTGAGGTATCGACAGAACAGTATAGAAATGGACATTTTGATTTTTCCAAACATGGCTCTTTTTTTTTCGCTCTTCTTCTACGTCTGCCCCCTCCCCAGCCCCCCTGGCCTCAGTTGCTCACATCAGGACCTGTTCTCGAGTCTCTGGCAGACGCAAAGCAAGCAAGCCACCCCCAACCAGAGCAGAGGAAGCCAGAAGGATGGGAACCACCTTGGTTATCCCTACAAAGGACGCAAAGATTGAGTTCCCCAGGATGGCACCAAACTTGCAAAGCCCATTGAGGATGCCAAAGGCTGTTGCCCTGTGGGGGAGAAAAGTAGAAAGCAATGGTTAGGAGCGAGGTTCTTGGCATAGCTACAGAAGATCTGGATGCATAATGTTGTGAATGCTTTTGTGTTGCCCCGGCTACGCTCCTGGCAAATAAAGCCATGCAGAATAAATAAATAGATAAATACAGGTCGGCATTTTGCACGTCTGTGTGAATGAGGAGAATGTCTGTGTATATTCATTTCTCCTTTTCATCTCAGCTTCTCCCTAGCCTTAGAGTGGCCCACTGTGACAGTCTTTGTCCTCCCCAAAGACAGCAGGACACAACCTGCTCTAGAACTTGTCAAAGCCCTTCCAAGCACTGGATGGAGTGAGTTTTCACCAGAGAAACAACCTGGGCTCTCCTCCAAACTCTGCTTCACCCAGCACCTAAAGGCATGCTACCTTTAATGCACAGTCCTCCTTCCCTTCTAGCTTTCCCCAACAGCCTGGAAAAGGTGAAAAAAAAGGTTTATAATGATGTCACAAGGAAAGATTTAATCTGCAGCACACTGTCCCAAAGTTTCCTGTGCTGCCTGATCTCCCAAATGATTCTGTGCACATGGCTGTCTCTGGGCTGTGGAGGGGATGGCTGTCACAGTAATGAGCTACAACAAGAGGTTGGGGGTTGCAGTCTGAAAGGCCAGACCTCCACACATCTGTGGCAATGAGAGTCTCCATATTTTATCTGCCGGTAATTTCCACACCCCTACTTGAGTCCCTTCATACAAGCTGCCGTGCATCCAGAATTATGCTTGCAAATGTCTGCACTGATCCAATTTAGATGCAGGGCTGCCCGGTGCTTATGGACTGGTGAAAATTAAAACGAAAAAAAAATACACCTCCCCCATCTACATGTATCTAGAACAAGCATTGACTTTTTTCACCAGGAACCAAGAGGCCAAAGTCAGAGGGTGGAGACTATACAGAGAAATATTCTGAGCACCTTTTGTCAGTGGGGTAGAGCTCCACAGTGATCACATCCAGAGCATTCCAGGCAGCAATGCTGGCCCCACAGAAAAGACACTGCCAGCCAATCATCGCCGACTCGCTGTTGCCAAAAAACAGAAAGAAGCAGCACACTGCCGAGATCAACATTGAGCCACCTACGGGGGGGAAACCAAGGGAGAAATGTTAGCACCAGTTCCCCCTGTCCACAGCTAAGCAAACACATTGTTGATAAAGACGGCTTTCGAGCGATTGTGCTTCACCCCAAAACAAATCAAATCTGCAAGAATCCCAAATACCTTGATGCTGCCTGTCATTCGCTGATGCTGGAAACCAGCCTGAAAATGTTCTCAGTGACCATCTGATCTTGCTGATAGTCCTGCTCTATGAAGACTCTGAAGACAGGCTTTTCCAGGCAGGTTTCCAGCATTGCTGACTTCCAGATGGACCCAGGAAGAGCAGAGGCACGTAAACAGGAAAGTCAATGAGGAGGAAGGATCATAGTGAAGGCTTTCCAGCTTGAGTTTTGAGTGAAGAGCTGGTGCGTTTCATATCATATTGAAATCACTTGACACATTTATAGTCTCAATTAGGATAATTTAAAGTCAATTGTACGGTGCACTTGAGGTCTCTTTTAATTATAAGAACATCATTAGATTTCATGGCACATTTGTACAGGAGCTATAATTTTATGAACACCATCGAGGGAGAAAGCGAGAGAGTTCATGCTTAGTTAGGCACAGTTCAGACTCAGAAATATTAATGGCTACATCACTGCCTTCTACTCTGTTAGGAATTTTCACCTGAAAGCTGCAATTTTTGCAAAATCAAAGTATCTTTGACTGGAAAGTTCTATCGTTGCTGAAATATCTCCATTTACTAGCAGGAAACCAAACAAATGGTTTTGTTTGGTTGGGGTTTTTTGAATCAATTTGACACCATCTGAAATAATTTGGATGCTGAACTGGAACTAAAATGCTTCATTTTGGACATTATGTTGCCTTTTGCCACTGCAGTGTCCTGCCTACAAGAAGCTATCGTGCAGGACTCCACATCCACTTCTTTTCCATGGTACTTGGCCAAACTACATCCCCTGCTGTGTGGTGTAGTCATTCCTGCTGCTCAGGAGGTACAGTGCAGCATTAGGGTCACCTAATCTCACCAAGAGATCTTACATCTGACACAAGAGAGGGTTTAGCAAAACGTGATAAAACTGAAGTCCCAGCGAGGCACATAACGCAAAAGTGAAATCCAGTTTTCATGTTAAGCTGACCTGAAATAATATGTTCAACAGAGTGATAGGGGTGGGATGCCAGAAGGCTGTTTCAATTGAAAATTCCACAGTGAAACATTTCAGCGTGTCATTCCTAATTTTTGTCCTGTACTTTTCATTCTGCAGAAGAAATAAGCACTTAGGATTCCAGCTGTCATCTCAATTCCAAATGAAAATGCTGAAATGCTGACATGTTTGCATGGTGGACAGTCTGATTCTCATTCAGCTTTATTTAGTTTCTTTCCCACAGACCCTCTGGTTTGTTTGGGTCTTTTCCAAATTCACTACATGAACATTTATTTCCACGCTCCCTCCAGCATACATTCCTGACACACTGGTGAGGTAATTAACATGTCTAATAATGAGGCTAAGATAACTAAACTTCCTCATGTTCTCAGAAGAGAGATAGGTGAGCTCGAGTGAGTGAGTCATCCTTTACTCCTGAGCCACATCCCTGATTTTATTAAACTCACTTGGCTGTCCCTTGAGGCATGATTCCCACAGTACCTGGAAAGCAAGGTCTGAACCCTGGAGGAAGCAATACCAGAAATTTCCAAAGTAAACATAAAGCTGATAAGGTGATAACTTATTCCTATAATGCTAAAGGGTGGCATCTTGCTTGGCTGTGACATGGTCAGTTGTATGCTCTCTACAGCTCTCTGTAAAATCAACTGAAAACCAGAAAACCAAGAGGGAACTCCTGGGCTGTCAAGCAACCACATCAAATAATCTTTGTGAATATTAATTGCTACAAGCAAAATGTTTGTTTATGTATTTATACAGAGTGCTATGGACTTGAGCATCAACTCAACAGCACCAAGATGCCCTACTTCAATTCTGACCCTGTTGTGCTGAGCACTGGATAAATATACAGGCTTTGGCATAGAAGTCAAAATAAAAAAGGGACATGTCACAAATACACAGAAAAGCAGGGTGGGGAGGCGGGGAGCAGGTAACTTGACTACTGCCATGCAGTAGATCACTCACCTGACCCTTCTTTACCCTTCTGCTCCATTTGGTAGGGGAATGACTCCTCCCCACCTAAGCCAGCTCATCTTACATTGGTGTGTGCAGATGCAGCGAAACCCTCACACTGAACTCAGATCTTTGCAGAGTTGTGTTCCCACCCATGACCTGCACCCTGCACCCATCATCTGCACTCACCGATCATCTTTATCCTCCCTATTTTGTCCATGAGTAATGCGGAGATGATGTTGCCAGGCAGCACAGACAGACTGCCCAGGAAGCTGACCAGGTAGATCAGGAAATCATTGTCCTCCTCAAAGTCTAGGTGACAGCCTTCCTTTTCCTTCATAAATGTGTTGTTTATGAGCCTGCAGTTGATGAATTTGTGTTCATAGAGATCTGCAAGGGAAAGAGGCAAAGTCTTGGCCCTGCTTGGCTGATGTCCCTTCTTACAGCAGCAACAGGAGTCAGGATCAAAACCAAATCAGAGATCTGAGAGGTGTTCCTCACCGAAGGGAAATAGCCAGGGAGATTTTCTTTCAGTGGCAAACTCCAGCTGCATGATTGGCACACGGTGGGTGTGAACTCGTGCACTCCTTCTGTTTGTGGTGCCACCTAGACCACCACCTCTGTGCCACAAGGACAGGCAATGCAGGCTCTTGTGTTCAGGACATTATGGTTTGTTCTTTATTACAGTAGAAATGAAAAGCTTTTGCAGGATAAATTATATTGTATATGTATATAAATGTATATTTATAATCACAGATTTGTCAAAATTATATTTTAAGTCAAATTTGTTGAAGTGAGCTGTTAAGCTGCCAGGCATTTTCCCTTTCCTTTAACCTGGCCGAGGTCCGAACACAGACTTTTGCATTTGCCATGCAGCAGCTGACACCAGAAGCCATGTGGTAAAAAACACTGATGGAACAACCTGAAGCCTCCTTCCAAATGCATCACTCTCTTTTTTTCCATCATCACTCTCATTACCCAGCACTCACACAAACACACATACCCCTATCATCCTTTCTCCCAGAATCTGATAAAATAGTTCCTGATTACAGAGATGAATCCCATTACCAGTGTTATAAAAGACAGTAGAGATGATGGTGCAGTTTTCAAAGAAGGTCTCAGTGGATGTCACATCTTCAAAGTAGCATTCCTCAAATAATGAGTCCTCAAATCTCACTTCCTTGAATTTCATGCCAATAAATCTGTGGGGCAGGAAACAGAACTTCACTTTGCGCTTTAAGGTATTTTTGACACTATATAGCACATAACGACCATTCCAGGAGACAAGACCACTAATGGCAACTTCTAGGATCATTCACAGAAAAGGTGTTGCTTGAGTGTATAACAGTCCTTCCAACACCACGCTTATATATTTTGGATTTTAGTAGGAGAGAAGGGTTTAAAGAGGTTTTTAAAGAGTGATGGACCTTTTAGGATTTCTGGCAGGTTTTCTATTCCTCAAAATAGTCACATCTAAGAAAATATGCTTCTAAGGCTGGCTGAACACAGATCCTCTCATATTCAGTACTAGTCTATCTGAAGAAGGCATAATTTCACTCAGTGCGTGACATTTCCTTTGTGAGCTGACCTTGCTGCTTTCCTTATTCTGCCCCTTCCGCCAGCATAAATAAACCCAGACATTATCAGCAACCCATTGAGCCATTTGGTGAAAGGCTTCTGACAGTTGTTTAAACTCAAAGTGATTTTTTACTCAAAAATGCAGTAGGGTTTCTAGAGAGAGTGGGGAGATTATCAGAGTTCTGCTTGTAACCATCTCTGTTTGAGGACTATTGCTTATCACGTAATGAAAACAGATTACACTAAAAATAATCAACTCTGCCAGGTGATTGATTTCTCCTCTGATGGGAAGCTTGACATGTCTGACCTGCCTGCCTGAAGGATGACAGAATATTGATTTACCTGTGAAATTTTGCAGGGACACTGACAAGATGTATTAGTTAATGCACAGGCATGTTTGGAAGATGTAAGGAGCTGTCAAGAACAAGTATTATTGCTTAAGTTAAGGAGGCCACAACTGTCACCAAATAAAAAGCCTTCTAACATATACCCAGAAACTTAATTGAATTGAGCACTTATGACAGAGTCCAGCATGATGGCTGTTTACACCATTAAATGAGCACTGCAGGGCTTCTTAACTGAAACTACTAGCAGATACTAGTAATGCACAAAATACCACACCACAAGAAGACCATTCAAGTCTTTAGCTCCATGTAGATGGTCTTGTAGGTTACAACAAAACTTCAGCTGTTTTGCATTTGCTCAGTAATAGCCTGCGATGTATTTACTTCCACAGGCTGCTAGAAGCCCTTTTCCTGCAGTTTGCTTTCTTAACATCCATCCTTAGAAGAGTCATATAGCAATGGACTGGTCAATGGAACTTTAACTCACAGCCAAGGGCTGGAGAGAAAGCACAGCTATAAATCATATTGAGATATTCTCTGGGCATTATGGGAATGAGGCTTGATCAGCTTTTGAGCTTTTGAATTAGGGAAGACCAAGGCAGGAGAACAGTGATGTACATCATAGTTTTTTCTTCATCCTGCAAGGTGCTGAGCATCCTCAATTCTCAATAAGGTTAGTGGAAACCGAACATCTCCTCTGGCCATAAAATAAGGGTACCCAATCTCTAAAGTTGATCACCATCCACTTCTCACCAGATGTTGTTTGGCTGCTTGATAGCCCCATAATTTCTGTCCCCCTGCCTAGGTTTGCACCATCGAGCACAGTTCCCTGCTACAGGGAAGGTGGCTGGAGGGACATGGGGGCACATGCTAGGGTCCTTCACCACTGTCTGTCACATATATGCCAAGGAAATGGAGACAGATATTTTCTGAGGGGAGAGGAACAACCTGTCTGGGCAATGAGTTATGTTTTCACCCATGAAGATTAAAACAATGAGTGTTTTGTGTAACACTGAATATCCAGTGGGACCTACCTACACAGTAAAAGGCAGGTGGAGCAGCAGTCTGTCTAGTATATCTGGGGCAATGGGATGTCCACAGAATTTACATGGGGAGATTTTTTTTCTACCCATTTTATTGGGATTTAGGAAAGCAATAATGGATTTATATTCCTATGGAACATACAGCGACTGGGGTCCAGGCTGGATGCAGAAAAAAAACCACCAGGCCCAGCCCAAACAGGAGAAGAAAGGGAGGAAAGCAGTGATATTCTGCTAGAGTAACTTCACTGACTTCAAATGTTAAAAGAGAAGGTGACACACTCATTCTGTGGAGAGATGTCAGCCGGTGTTCAAGAAGCACATCAGTACAATTGGCCATGACACAGATCCTGTTTAGAGTCTGCAGGATGGAGACCAGGGTAAGTCATATCGAGGACTTGAAGGAAAGATAGCTTTTTATGTTGGAAATGCAGCAGCAGAGCATTTCCAAGTGATGGTCTTTGATGCTCCTAACCAGTAGATGTCAGTGTTTGCTAAGGAAATAGAAGCCACTTCTCCATCCAGAGCTGCCCAGTCCAGCCAGGTGGGCACTCACTGCTCTGCTCCCAACAAGGGGCTGCTGGAAGCAGGACTCCTCACAGGCATCCCCTTGGGTCTGGAGATGCAAATGACTGAGGCAGAGTGCGTGCAAAAGAGGATAAAAAGGATATTTGGTCTGTGGAAAACTGCCCTTAGGATTTGAGACATACAGAGTCCAAAAGAAAAACAGAGATATTCAAGTTGGTGGAAAAAAACCCAAAACATGCCATCTCGAAATATATTTTAGTTCATTTGCATTGAACCATCTTCTGTTCACTTACTTGTCATTTCTGTATTCCCCATTTCTATGGATCTGGTTTTCCAGGGTGAAATTAAAGGTGAAGTGTGACACTTCTTCCTCATCAAAGATCTTCACTCGGGATTCATACGCCTCGTCTTGAAGATACCGGATCATATCAGGAAACCACACAATAAGGCCATAGTAACTATAGCAGGATGGGAGAAATACAATACGTTAGGCATGCAAGATCCTGGCACTGCAAATATCACGGTGCTTTTCCAATGATCCTCTTCATAACTTGTAAACTTGTTCCATGCCTAATGCAAAGGCATTTCTGATACAAGTTCTTGCTCAGCTCGGACACAGGACCAAGCTAAGTGTCTCCCTACTCTAAACACCCAGCTGCTCTCAGAAGCATATCGATCCATTTTGGTTCACTTAAAGCAGGACAATTAAGTTTTGATTACATTGGCTGGGAAATACAGCAATGTGCTCTCCTTGCTGCCCAGAGTAGTGAGAAATTTGAAAACTCCCCTAGAAGGCAGATTTCTGCAAGTGTGAGGTTTAAGTGAGAGACAAAATTTGCTTGTAGTTTAGTTATATGCTCACCTGAATAGTTTTTATCTAGATTAAGGAAAAGCTGAGAATCAGGCAGGGTTGTGGGGACTTTTGGATGGACAAGGTCAAATAAAAGATCTAGAGGTGAGAAAGTTGATATGCTACCGCCCTACTGACCAGTTCTTAAGTCCTGATTTGTTCAAAGCACCTTGTACTCTCATATAAGCAATCAGATTGATCAATACTTTGTAGGAGAGTATGGCTTAGTACACAGACTTTAAAATAAAGGATTAATTTTATAGTAGTTTATTTGAATGTATGAATAATTATTCAAACTCTGAGGGCCCTCTAGTTTCTTCAAGAAGTTAAAGTACCACCATACCTTAAGGCCATTGTAAACCAAACCACAGCCAGCATCAGTGTGTTCATCCTGTACTGGGCTGTTAAACAATATAGCACGTTGTCCCAGACCTGCAAATTCACAAGAAGGAATTAGCTGCAAGGACATCATAGCAGACACTTGGCAGATTAATTTCTGAGCGCATCATAAATTTAATGTCAGTAAAAAGGGTTCACTGGGGGAAGGTCAGATGTGTGGCTCATATTCAGTGTTTGTTCAATATTATATTTATTGTGATAAATGGCTTAGAAAAAGATTACTTGTTCAGTTGTGTGCCATGGCACTTGATCTGAACCCTCTGTAATGAGCTGGAGTGCATGACGAGGGCTGGGCTGATGCAGTGTCTCTCTCAGGTTATATCAGTAAATGTGGATATGAGCCTGTTCTCTGACCCTTTGACAACTCTGTCTTTACAAATATATGCATGGTCTCAGGGGTGCTTTTAAACTGAGCTCCAAAGTTCACTGAAGAGCAAAAACCCAAACCCAGATGGCCTTTTCACAAAATCACAGAATGTTAGGGGTTGGAAGGGACCTCAAAAGATCATCTAGTCCAACCCCTCTGTGGGGGGGTAAGATGATTTCAGTTATGGATGAAGCCAAGCAGAGCAGAGGGCAGACCAAGATCTGTTCTTCTTGACCTGTTGCAGAAAATACTGCCAGGAACATGAGGGGATGCAACTCCTTGTGCTCTTAACTTGCCACATAAATATAGTAATAGTATAGCACCTGCCTTGCTATTAGTTAAGAAAGACTCTCCTTTATTCATCCTTCTAGACTGGAATATCTAGCAAGCTTTTCCACAAAATTTGGCATGAGCATAGGTAAGCAGCATAGTCTGTGTGAAAGGTTAAATTAGCCAAAGAGACAACATAACAGTTAGAAACTCAGTCTCAGAAGGAACAAGGAGCAAACAAATCTTCCGAATCCATTGTGGATGGTAAATTTACTTAGGCTTGGGGGAGAGGGAATCAATATTTTTTTTTTGCTCAGGAGAGTCAAGCGCTTGGGGCTGCAGCTTGTCCTGGAAGCTCAGCACAGCTGGACTGTCATGATGCTCACAGGGGCATTTTAGGCCTGGCTGGCATTGTGGCACTCTGCAGATCCACACATCTCCATAGAAAGTGCAATCAGATTGCAGCCCTCTGCAAACACCAACAGGTTGTTTTTTTTTGATGTGAGTCAGGGTTTCAATACCCAGTGACTTGAAATAATGAGGCACTAGAGCCTGAAGCTCAAAAGCCCCTGTGGGATGTTTATTCTTCTCCTTACCTGTTTCAAAGTAGTCGTGATTCTGACCAGCCACCGCTGGTACCAGGTCCCTGTTGAGCTCTGGATTTCAATAAATTCATCTACTTGCTTTGGAGTTTTGATATAGGAAACCTAGAGAAAAACAAAAAAGGAGAAGAAAAAAGAATTGTACTGAAGTTTCTGGAATTGATTTTGGGTGGATTTTAAATTCCACTGTCTACTGAGTATTTCCACCTGCTATCCCTTACTCTTTTCCTTAGACATTATCACTAATGATTGAGGTCAGCTAATTACAGCAAGAGAAGCTCATCCTCCTTCCTTTCATCCATCCCTCCATCCTTCCATCAAACATTTTAAATGCATCACATCCACTTCAATCTTTCATTTACTGGCTAATGTGCCTGTTTACTACCTTATTTCTCTCTCTCTTAGATTCCCACTAGAAACTAGGACTAGGCAATTATAGCAAAAATTATCTCCAAGATCAGCCACTTGCATCCATATCAAACGGTGCCCTCAGGATCTCTTTCTTCAAAGACAGCTGGCAGGAATATTTCTCATTCAGCACCTCTTAAATATCACTGACAGGGCTTCTATAACAAATGGATGTGTAGATGGGAATCTTTGCATTGAAAATGCATCCTGTCATCAAGTGAACCCACACCATGCAATCAATTCACCTCACCAAAACAGTCTGAATTTTCAATACTAAACATCCGAACCACACTGCTCAAGAAACTTAAAAATGGGTCCCAGAAAATATTTGCTCAGTATCATTAAATAAAGGACATGTCCAAGGAAACTAAATCTGTTTGTAAACACAAGAAGGAGGTGAAAATTTACTGAATAAATTTCCGAGTATGAATGAGCCCTTTGGCTTAGCTGTGGAGTCTCCGTGTTCCTCTTGCTGGCATCATTTAAATGTCAGATCTGGGAACTGTCCCGGTACCAGCTGACTCACCACAAACTGAGAACTTCTGGCCTATCAGAAAAGCACAAAATCTGACAGCTTGTGCTACACCAGCCACACTGCTCATCACCCGTGCCAATGGATGTCAGTAAATCTCGAGTCAGCCAGCGCACCATACCTTGAGCTGTGATACCCAGATCAGCTCACGCCGTAGCAGTCATAATGCTGCGGGGTAGAGTAATGAGCACTAATGGGTACTGCACAGCTGCTCCTTCTCAGCCCAGACTCTCACAGTGCCCTACTTTGAGACATATATATATATACACACACACATACATGTCTGAGTTTCAGTCCTCTTTTCCTCCTGTCACACAGCCAGACTGGCCATCCCAGCTCTGCTGTTACAGCAAAGCCAGATAGGAATTTAAAGAGACAGTCTTTCTTGTCTTTACTATAAAGGTTCACATGAGTCAAATAGTTGGTAGCCTAAAAATAAGACGTTTATTAAGTTCCTGCACACAACTGTCATGCACAGATATTGAACTTGCATTTTCTTGAAGGCCTGCTCCTGAGAGGCCCTGTTTTGCAATAACCCTTCTGAACATGGAGCCTTTCTCTCCTCTTGTTCAAAAAGACGTTTTATGCACAACTGTATCTCCTTTTCTCTAGCTTTTAAAAGCACATGTCCTCTCATCTTTAAAAACATAAATGAAGAGCTATTCCCTGTCTGGCTCACTGGGAATTTACAACCGAATTATAGTCATTTACAGTTAACCCCAGCATACACCTTTTACCTGATTTTACTATTAAGGAAATCCACTGGTGTGACCTTTTTCACAACAAGCAGCAGACTAATGAGTAACAGCCACTCATCCCACTTTCCTTTGGAGAGATTAAAGATTGGGTATGAGGCAGGTGGACTTTGGGGAGCTCATTAGAAGGTACGTGAAGTTTAATCAGAGTTTGATTAGAAGCCAGAATGAAGAAAGGAGTGACTCAGATCTCCCACATGACTAATATCTCTTATTTGGTTTCAGTCTCTTAGAGCAGACCAATTAAGCATGTGTGTAATTGAAAAATCACTGGTCTATATGCAGGAATGAAGAGTACTCACTGCAATTCACTGCAAGCCACAGACTAGTTCTTGAAAAAAATAGACTGGCATCTAACTTTCAATACACAAAACGTATCTCAGAGTCCTTTTGCTGATTGCTGTGGGAGGTTACATAGAAAGAATCCCAAGGACTAAACAAATAGTGCTGTGCTGCACCAAGGAAGGTACATCCAGCTCTCCTTTTCACACGTTTATGGCTTCGTTAACTCACCGTAAACACCCTCTCTGGCTCACCCTTGGCGCGCATGTTGGTGTCATGAACTTGTTTAAGGATCATCCAGGCTTCATCATGTTTACCTATCTGAAAACACCAATGAAAAGGAAAACAAATGTTGGAGTTCTGAGATCTGCAATTTATCAAAACAGAGAGAGAAACAAATTCTAGAGGTCCAGTATAGCAGAGAAGCACACATACAGCACTGGCTGCACTCAACACAAAGAGCTGAAAGCACAGTTTGTATTCACAGAGTGCAGCATCTCTGTGCTGAAGAAAGGAGTTACCCTGAAACTGTCTGAGGCAGGAGAGGAGTCAGGAACAGAGCTTTAAAATGAGATGAAAGGAGATGCATGAGGAGACCTGGGCTCTAACCCCACCTCTGATAAAGACTTGTAGGGTTAACTTGAGCTAGGTATTGCCACATGTGATATCTGTGAAATGGGAATGAAGAATACTCGCTGAAGATTTCTGAAGTTCATGTATTTTACTCAGTAAATTGTACCCTGTCCTCTGCTCTTCCACCAGGATTCAGCAGTTACATGCCCACACTCTATGAGATGTTTTCAAAATGCCTTTGTTGAACTTCTAAAATCTGCAGCCCTCACTGACTGACCCCATAGCCTGTAGTCTTTGGGTTTTAAGCAATCTGTGGAGCTAGTGTAGATGTGTAGAAGTGGTTTTGACTGAGTTTGTGCTATGCGTGTTTGATGGGACAAAGAAAGACAGACGGTGACGCATTAGGGACCAGGTATGCTATGCTAATATCAGGCTGCAACGTTCAGATGAATCATCTTACCTCCAGCAAAAAACGTGGGCTTTCAGGCATGAATTTCAGTGCCACCAGGGAGGCGATACAGGGCAGAGAGCAGACAAGTACAAAGACTCTCCAGCTGTGGAAGTGATACTTGGTTCCCATACTGAAACCCCAGCCTGGAAAGAAGAGCCAAAAAGTAAAAATACTGACCAGGCATTTTGAGTTTTTCTGTCCTAAAGCAGCTCTGACCTTTACAGCTCTGTACAACACGGGCACAGGTTGAAGGTTTGCTATTCTTAGTAATGACGGCTCTTAGAGGCTCAATAGCACACTCAGTAGATAACAGCAAGTGAGTTCATGTTCATTACAGAAAATGGAACACACTTGCTCAGGCTCTGCCTTTTAAAAACCTTCTTTTATCTTTGAGTTTGGAAATCATCTAGTGATAAGAATAGCTCCATGCAGCTGTAGGTAAGTAAGACTGGGAAGGGGTAGAGGAATCAGGACCATATTTTATTGCTGCTCAATGATGTTACAAAAAGTTTAGAAAGGTTGAATCTTCTCTGATACGAGAAGTTACAGATGTCCCCTTTCCATCTTGTATATCACACATGTATTTCACAATTTTATGGAAGCAAACTAGGAAGGCAAGTTTATTTTTTTTCCAGACCTACAAAACCTGAGCTGGGATTCAAGCCTCGAAGAATCAAATCCTACTTCTGCATTTGAGATTCCCCCTCTCCTGCTTTTTTCCTGAGGTCTGACCAGGTCAGTTACTCCCCTGATAAAGACTAGAAAGTACAGCATCATTCCTGCATTGCCCCATTTACCTTCTCTGGGCTTAAATCTCAGAAGGAGTGTTTAATTTAATTTTTTTTTTATTTTCCTATAAGCATTTTTAGTCACATAATAAGGAAATCATCAACAATGGTTTTTGCAGAGGTCTCATTTGAGTCAGCCATGGTGTTCTACTCATTTCACAAATTTGCAAAGTAGTGAACATGGGAAATCAGAAAGAGAAGCTATAAAACTACAACACCAAAATATTAATCTGAAAAATAAACATAATGTAACTACAGAAGGGTTTTTTAAAGCAAATGTAGTTGGAGATACTAGAATTATTTCAACCTGACACCACTGTACAGTAAGTTTGCCTATTTCAACAGCCTCTGCCATGCCAATCAAAAGCACGAACATTTCTTTATACTAGTATATTTTAAACATGGTAAAAATGTATTGATAGATAAGTAAATGTTAATGTTTTTCTTCATGGTCTTTGTGGCCTGTCCTACTTTCCTCAATCAGGATTTTGCGAACAGCTGGTGTCACTGAATACTGAGGGAATTAATCTTTTCCTGCAGATATTTGCTTCTGATATTTTCCTTCGGGTATCTATTGTTCTCAGCACTGTTTATTCGGGGATGTGTGAGGACTGACTAATGCTACCTGCGCAGAGTTTTGGGGTAGTGATGCAGGAATGTGGTGTTGTCAAAAGACAAAAGCACAAACCAGTTACCGTAATGCGGGATGATGCTCCAAGCCATTGCTGAAGCAAAAATGCCACCAATCATCCAGAACATGCAAAGCCAGCTCAGGTGTTCCCCCCTCTTCTCACGAGATAGGAATTCAGAGAAATAGGCAAACACGATGGGGAGGGATCCCCCAATACTGAGGAGAAAAAACAGCACATGGGAAGAATAAGAGTCATCTTCAGTGTCTTTGTAGTTAGGATTCTTCTCACACTTACAGACGAGCTGCACAAAAGTGAGACTTGTTAGGAAAATGCAAATCTCTCTTTGGCTGAACCAGTCTTAAATATCAGAAATAAACAAGATCCTTCTCATGCTCTGAAAGCTGAATTTCCTGTAGTTTATACAAAGCCAGTGTAATGCCCTGGTCTTCACCTGGACATCTTCTCTGTTGTTATTTAGTTATCATGCATTTTAGAGAGGCAAATTACAGGCAGGTGATGGGAACTGCTGAGGCTTTCACTGGAGGCCCTGGCTGTCAGGACTGTAAACTCAGATGGGTGTTTATCAGTCTCATTCACCTTTCTGCACAATTTGGGCAGTACCAGAAGAGCGTCATGGCCAAACTTACCTACCTCTAATGCTTTAAGGGTCAGGAGTGAGGTAACACAACAACACATGCTGAACAGCGGTGCCATCCCAAATCAGTACCAGAGACTCATCTCCTGAGCACTCTTCCTTCTCCCACCCCACACACCCCAATTGCTGAGCTGTGATGGGGCTCCTCCAGGACATGGGACAGATTCACCAGTTACCCACCCGAGGCCTGAGATAAGGCGGCAGAAGAGAAAGAATCCATATCCCTGGACAAAGGAGGAGAGGAACGCGAAGGCAGCATTGATTGCAAGTGATATGATGAGGCATTTCTTTCTTCCCAGTTTATCAGCGAGGCCACCCAGCAGGACAGCCCCCACCATCATTCCTAAGTAGACTATCAAGCCTAGAAGTGAGAGAGAGACAGTGAGTTTGGTAACCAAATGGAAATAGTACAGAATGTAGGAGCAGATTTCAAAGCACCTGTACAGCAGCTGATGTCAACCTGGAATATTATGCAATAAATACCCACAGCCCCGCGCCCTCCCCCTCAAATCAACTATCTCGGGTGCCAGAAACTTCATCCATGGTGGAATTTAATTTCCCCATCTTGCGCCCATGAGCTTGCATCCCTCCCTGCTGCACTGCATCATGCAATATAGACATACCCTCATTTGACCAGACCCACATCTTTCTTTCCCAGCCTCACTGCTCACATATCCTCTGCACGTAAGCAATGGCCAGGCATAAGCAGCTTAGGATGCACGTGTCCCAGCTATGTGCCACCAACGATACAACAGAAGTCTGATGTCTTAACTCCAGTGACCCCCCCCGAGCACAATGGGACTGAGAATATGTGGGGAGGAGGCTTTCTCTGGATGTTGTTTACGCACAGAAAGCTGTGAGAGCAGAGAAACTGCTAAAGCATGGCTGAATCTCTTTGCAGAGTGCCTATACTCCCCTTGCTTTCTTTGCCTCATCTCTTTCACTCTCTGCTTTTGCTAGCTTTGTCTGAAAGGATCGGTCTCTTACTGAGACTCACCTTGTGTAGCACAGCTACTTCCTTCGTTACTGAGCCAAGATCTGGTGTCTAGCCAAAGGACAGCTTACAGAAAAGGGTGCAGCCCTGATCTGAAAATTTCAGAAGGCACAGCCTACTGCTTGTCTTGACACTTTACTCTATAGAATTATCTCTGACGTTGTTAAGAAAATGGATTCTTCTTTTTAACTTTGTTAGATCTCCTACCGTGGGGTCCTCAACAGTTTCAGTGACTACTTTTAGTGCCAGACTGAATAGGGGAGAATGATTTTCCTCTCCAAATAGGCTCCTTGTACCCAGCCCACTTTGTGCTTGCAACTCTGCCCTAGAAAACATTGTCCTTGTCTACTGACACCTACCACCTGAAGGGCCACCTATTATATTATCTTTTCCTTTATGTGGGTACCAGTCTAAATAGCACTAATTAAGCAAAATATGTTTTTTAAATTTATCTCATCTCCTTTTTCATCGGTAGAGGCTTCAGAGCGAGCGCTAGTCCTAGGAAGAACCACAAGCTATGGTCCTTTTGCTGGCAGAACCTGTTCTGTCAAACACATCACTTGGGAAACAAGGTGACAATGAACTTTTTAAAGTTCATTAATGTTTAAACAAGACAATCGGTCTGATGGATAAATGCTGTTCTGGGCCATGGAGCAAAGCTAGCTAAGGACTAATGCAGAGAGTTATTTGGCAGCTGATTCTGTCTGTTTTGGTTTGTTGGGGTTTTTTTTATGTATTCCAAATGCCTGCACTTGGCTTGAAATGCATGACTAAATTAAAAGCTATGCAGCAGAGATCCATTGCAGCATTTCAAGGATGTTTCTGTTGTGTTGATCAGAAATAGAAAACTTCAGACTTCTGAAATCTCCCCTATTCCATAGCAGGGCGGTGGGATTACCTCTCTGTGAACAGTTCTGCTTTCTTTTCAGGCACACAGTGTCTAACAGGCAATCAGGATTTTGTGTGTCAAAGGCAAAAAATCCTGTTCTTTCCTCTTAATTGCCTTTGTACCAGAACCATGGCACAGGATTTTGCCAATGCAGTCATTCCTCTACCAGAAGCATGAGGCTCTGTGCAATCAATACCCACAGTCCTGACCCAAGCTGTCCTGGTGAGGTGACCCAAAGGCACGTAAAGGTTTCAGATACTGATCTGCAGCAGTCAGAGAAGATATGTACACAGCTGAGAATCTGGGATATCTTTCTTTATTAACTTCAGCCTACAGCTTGTTCACTGAAATGCAAATTACAAGGGAGAGCTGAGGCAAAAAAACTGTTTAATCCAAAAATCTTTGAGAAGGAAGAATCTTAATGCAGTGCTGTAAGGCTTAATGCTGTTACCCTGGCTCCTGAGCTACATTTAATGGAGCAGCTCTCATCGCAGCCAGCAAACAGAAGTCATGATGCACCCTGTATCTACTCACTGCTGCATCACAGCCACCCATCTGACAGCGAGCCCTGCCAGCACCGTGTGAACAGCTCCCAGCACAGCTCAACCCACACCACCAAGCTCTCACGAGGAAGAAAAAATGATCCACCAAGATTTCTGGGCTTGGTTTTGTCGTTTGTTGGGATTTTTTCCGGAGAAAATCCCTGGGTGGCAGATGTTCATCCAAATCCTCTTAGTAACAGAAAATGTCCCAGGTCAGGAGGAGGTTGTTACTGTCTCCTAGCTGGTGTTTATTGCAGCAGACTACTGTGGCTGGTGGCAGGGCAGCCAACTCTCTGGCCAGTGGAAGACTGGGCTTAGCATGGGATGTGGCAGTGTTTGAAACCAGGCATCGAGAAGTGAAGAGGAGCTGCTTTTGTGGGCAAATCCTTGTAGATGCTGTCTGAGAAGCCCAAACTTGTGATGGAAGGGAAGATTATATCTCTGAAATACAGCATCCATCAAACAGAAAGCAACATAAAACACAGCAGAGCTGTTAATGTCACTATCTCACTTAGAGGATCTGGCTTTAAGTGGTTATCATATGTGATAAACCAGCGGACGCATCATCCCCTAGAAATTTAATACAATGAAAATCTGTAGTGAAGGAAACCTCAAGGACAACCAGAGACTGTCCACTTGGCCAGTTTCTGAGGGGAAGGATCCTGGTTATAGAAATGATTTTGTTTCAACCCTGAAGTACACAACTGGACACTTTAGTCTGACGTGGAGATCTCTTTTGGGAAGACTGAATGTTCTGGACAATATAATTAAAACTTTTGGGGTGGCTGTTATAAAACACTCTGTCAGGTGGTGGGTCTTGGGACTCAAAGCTCAAAAGAATATCAGACTTTGAAGATTGCTATGTCCTGGATTAACAATAAAGTGACAGGGGCCCAGGGAGAGGTGAAATAGTTACTCAGAGTCTCCATAAAGGAGAGACAGTCTTCTGGGTAACACAGTGGTGGTTGTTACCTCTGAAAGAGATCCAGCTCATAACAAGTCAAGTCAAATTTTAAGGAGAATTAGACCAAGAAAAGTAGTCACTAAATGATATTTCCTTTTCTATATTGCTTCTGTGCACCAAATATTCTACAGAACATTACAATGGTCTGTACCAGAAAACTGACTTCAAACCTCAGCTTCAAACCACGCAGACCCAGGCTGTGCTAGGAGGGCTCAGCTTCCAAAACAACACATGCAGTATTTAGGTGAAATGAGAAGGGCAACTCTGAATAAACCATTACTCGCAAACTATTCCACGAGTAATGGAGTATAGCGAATGCCTGTGGGAAAGTCTGCAATAGCCTCCCATAAAATCAGTGGAAAACCAAAGAGCAAAAATTCTAAGAATAAATTTCAGGTTATGACTCATCCAATGTTGAAGTTATGAGGAAAATATGTGACCACTGACAGGGCTTTTTCCCCACTAGAAAAGAGGTAACATATACAGCATATTCACACTCAGAAATGTATTAGCCTCTATTGAACTCCTGTGCGCTGTGTTAGACAGGAATTGTGGACTTAAAAGCTGAAGTTCTAGTAATAAGGAAAGGTGGGTACAATATATGGCTTCATGTGTACTAAGCCGTATTTTTACTATTTCAATATAATTAAAAGTAGACACAAGAGCTTTAGAAATTAAACAAAAAATTCAAGGTTTCCTGAAATCTCCATCACAGGCCTGTGTTTCTTTCATTGACAGTTAATAGGATTAAAATTCTTAAAAATGAGCCATATCTGAAAATAATCCCTTTCAAGTCAGGACAAGGACTTGCGGAATAAATGGAAAATTTGATCACAAAACCCCCCTAGTTCAATGGGAAGAATTAATCCAAGAGTCCTTGGAGCTGTTAGGAAGGTGAGGAGGCTGCCTGGGTCCAGGTGTAGGGTTGTCTTACGTCTGCTAACAGTCTGCATGAAGCCAGTAACCACAGGAACATGGCAACTCCTACCTACCTTCAAAGTCCAAGGCCACTACCAGTATAGCCCTACAGTAAAATGAAGGCTTTTGAAGAGGGAAAACATTTGGACAATAGAAAAGGATTAGGACCTGCTATATCTTGTAATTCAAACTGTAATAAAAACAGAATCCAAACACTCTTACCAGTGCAGCATCTGTTATACATGGATGCACTTTACGGATACGAAAATTTTGTGAGTCAGGCGTAGACAATTTGGGAGATGGATGAGACAAGGCACAGGATCCAATTGTGTGCAAGAAATTTAAAGGTACGAATAAACCAGTGGTAGTTCTGTCTTGTGCTCTAGCAAAGGCTGGCGTGTCTCGGAACAGGGGACAGTCTCATCAGAGGATGCACTCAGTGCCCAGTGGCCTTTTTGCCCTTTCTTCCTGAAATTTCCAATCTGCTTTTCCTTGTAGGTTTACTAGTGCTTTCTCCATGAATCTCCTTGACCTTGAAAACGGAAATCACATGAAAGGATAGTCCTGTTGCATTTGCCTCGCTGATTAAGTAGAATCAGCAAGACCGCATCTACAGCTCATGGCCCTGCCACTGAGAAACAGATCACCCATGTGGAAAAGAAAGCTTTCCATTTTCAGAGATCTGGGGGTGGATACCAAGCGAATCTGGCTGCTGAGACTGAGGGGATTCTGCACATTAAAGCCAAAGGTGGATGCGTGATTCCATGAGCGCTTTGACGCAGCACTGGTGAGGCAACAGGCACCCAACCCTTCAGCGGGTGCTACCAGCACGGCGTGGGTGGCTGTTTACACTCAGCCAGCTTCACAGTCTCCCCACGGGACTTGTCCATCACTACAATATTCATGGGACCATCTGGTTTCCCCCACCAACCCCTCTACTAAAGCAAAGTTTTCGACAGAGGAAGCCAAACAAATCCTTTGCTGTTAAATTAAAGCCTCTTCACGCTGGCTCTAGTCAGATGAAACTCCCACAGTGTTTATAAATGGGGATGCAGCCATCCCCATATCAGACCTGCACAAGTAGCGAGGTGTTCTCAAATCATAAACTCACCCTTATTCCCCTAACATGTCCTTACCACTCAGGGTGATGATGGTTCTCGGGCTGCAGGAGTGTTTCTGACCAAGAGCAAATTTGCAGCCAGGGATTTGTGCTCATTGCACGGGACATGGACACGGGCAGGTCTCATCAGGGTTTAGCTGGCTGATGTGTTTGGAGTCCACAGCTGTGGAGGTGCAAAACAGGTAGCCACAAACCACAGCAGAGCAAGGGAACCATGGCTGAGCTCATCTGTGCTCATCCAGAAAAAAAAGAGAAGTGGGAAAAAAGCCACTGATCTCTGCAGAAGGGATTAGGATTTACTGTCATATCAGGTGAATTCAGGTCAATGAGAAGCTGAGGCCAGATTTTATCTCAGACAATAATAAAACATCCTCTTCACAACTAAAAGCTGGGATATTGTTACATATCCTATTTAAATTGACTCACACAATCAGGCTTGAATTGCTACATAACTTCATAATTACTAATAGGATCTTTTCTCTATATTATCTAACATTGCAAAGTTAAGAGCCTGTAAGATGATACTGTCCTTAAAATATTATTAAATCATAAAAAGGAAAAGGGAGCTCTGTGACTGAAAAAATCAACTTTATTCTCAGTATTGGTGTGGCTGGTTTGCAGTTACAGGCAAAGGCCTTAAAATTTTTCTTGTCTCAGTTGACTGAACTGTGAAATGATAATACAACTGCAGCTCTGGGTGCCTGAGAAGTCTGATGCTTTACTCTGCCTGGAGTTTTTGATACACAGGATGTGAAAAAGTAAAAAACATTACTACGGCACCATCTTTTATATTTGCTGTGTACTTTCTGCTCTGTGCTTGAAAATATGATATTTAGTCCTCTAAGAGGTGATTAAAAGCATTGGAGAAATATCAAATAAATAGATAACTTCAAATAATGATACTGTGTGCCTTTCAGCATGTAAGTAAATACAAATTTTATGACTCTTCATATGATTATCCTTAGCAAATTAAAAAAAAAAGCTTCTGACAGGTTGTATTATACTGAGAAGGAATATTCTTATTTAGTAAATTAAATAAATTAATTATGACTATGACTACTGATGGTGAAAGCTCAGGAATGCAGATTTATCAAATGAATGTGTAAAAATAAAGTTGTTTCAAGTTACCAAACTTATTCCTAACAATTAGTGTTAAAAATTGGTGAACTCAAACTGCTAAAATATATACAGCTGTTGGGTTTTTTGTTTGTTTGTTTTCATGTAGTGCCCCTGCAGTTGTCTTCAAAATAGCATTTTGCATAACAGAAAAAAACTGTGTTTTGTCCCACGAGGGATATTTAGGGCTAAAATAGCTGTTAACTTCCACCTGATGGTGAGATGTTTATTTTCAGAACAAAATGTAAACGTTTTCTAAGATGTGTCATATTCATTTCGCACATTTCATGAAACACTGTGGGCATCTGTTTATTTGTAATTTTTGCATAATTTGGCCATAATTTACTTGATATTTTTCCACACTTGCTTTCCGAGGGAGGAAAAATATGCAATATACAGAGTATTTAATGCAAAGTGTCCTTTTAGCAGAAGCTGAACTTCACTGAATTAGTCTTTAGGGGGCATCTACTTTAGTTCTCTTATTTGTCCCTTTGTATTTCTGTGAGAGTTTGGTTACTTACCTGACTTACTCTCCATTTGTTCCCTCCTGGCCTCTCTTGTTATGGCTGAGACTTGCTCATGTGTTTAAATGTTAGCAGCTGCATGGGAGCAACCTTAACTCCACCCAGGATAACCTGATTACATTTCCTTAGCAAAAATGCATTGAGTCAAATGGTCGATTGGGAATAAATATGAGCTCATCTGTGGACATCTATTGGCACACAGGGATAAGGTAAGGGGCAGTAACTCATGTGTGGATAACAACCCTGATTCCCGAAAACCTCATGATAATTTGAGGGAAAGCTGTGCCTTCTCTCATCAACCCTCTGTTCGTTCTGTCCAGAAACACTCTTGTAAGATCTCCATTGCACATGAGGCAGAAATTGAGGTGAAGGGCTCTTTGATTGCCACCAAATCAACCTATAGGTATCACTGGACCCTTAGGATTAGCAAGATGAATTTGCAATAGCACAACCCCTAGACCATTGAGGGAATGCAAGCGCCAAAGTAAATGAGCATGTGTTGGAGGATCGGAGCTTTGTGAGGAGCTTTTCCCTTCAGGAGCTGACACCTGTCTGTCCTTATCGTGCCACGTACCCACAGCTGCTCAGAAAAGGATGAAACCCTCTTGTAGGGGCAGTGCTTGGGACACCAGGCTGTGCTGAAGGCAGCTCTACACCCAAAGCACGTGTCCCTGCGCTACCCTGCTGCCTGCCAAACCTCCACCACCTTCTAGTCCCTGCTGATGCCCTTAGTTTGGTAAAAAGCTCTCCTCCTCCTCTGCAGACCCAGAGACCTGCACTCTCCCCCTCTTACACCTTCCAGCAGCCCTGTACCTGACGCAGCCTCCTCACACCCTCACTTCTTGATGCCCTTGGGTATTCATTACTACTGTCAGTGCACTGCTCTCCAATCTAAGGCTTTCTAAGCCACACTTAATTCATTTTCGTAAAGGATTATCTCACAAACCTCAGATCCAGATTTCTGCAGCACAAAAATATCAAGCAGACAAAAAAGTATGTTTAACAAAGAAGAATGGACAGAATCAGAAACCTCTCTCATGTACAAAACCAACCAGTAGCAAGTGAGTGCTACCATAAATATCCACTTTCCTCTCTGCCTCAAACTAAGATGAATCAACTTTTATTGGTTTCAGGAAAACAGGGTTTTTTTCCCCCTCATATTTAAGCCACAAAATAACGTGAATACAAGATCTGACAGCAGATACCCTGAACAAGCAAGCTAAGGACAGAAGAAATTGTTCTGCAAAACCAGGTTCTCAAAAGTTGTCTTTAAAAGTGTGCAGGAATGGCACCAAAAGAGCTTTCTTCCCCTAATTAGCAGTTCCAGATTAGCCTGGTTAACACACAGAAGGCTGGAGCTGGGGTTGGATACAGACCCAAATATCTCCTTGCTTATTCAGAGCTTATCAGAACACCCTGAACTTTCAGCTTTGCAAACTCTGAGCTGGAAAAAACAGAATGAGTTCTCTGGGGAGTTTTCTTGTTCATTTTTACCTGTGGCTGGGCCAGAAATACTTCAAAGACAGATATTCTTGCGACATTTGAAGTTTTCTGACTCGGGTGCCTGCCAGAGCTTGAGCTCTAAGGAGACAGATATTTATGGAGTCAGAGTTTCAGAAGATCTCTGCTTTCTTGTAGTCACTTATAAGTCACCAAAATAAAAGACCTGCTTTTCAAAAAAGGTCTCATCACTGGAAAGGCACCCAGCTTGGTGTCCCATAGGGAGCTGGTGAATTCAGAATTCCCTTTGAAATCAGGATCCAGTTATGAGGGGTTTGCTTTTTAGATATCTGACCTGGGATATTTTGAGCTAGAATTTTCTGTGGTTTGTGAAGCAAAAAAAGGTTAGTAGACTTTTAAAGACATGAAACTAAATACAAACCTAGCTAACTATAGAAATAGACATCCTGATCCTCAGGTTCAGAAGAAAAAGAAGAAATAGGAGACAAAAGTGTCTAGGACCTCAGCACACCAAGATGAGAGGTCTATATAAGGATAATTATCTATTGCTTTTGTCACATGAAAATAACGCAAATAGAAGGGAGTCCAGAGCTGGGGTCTGATGCAAAATATGCATTTACCTTGCATCAGGCAGGACTTCTGGGCCAGAATGTATGCACCACAGGCCCAGATGATTCCCCTACAACCCCAGTACTTGTCCATCAAAACACAGTCTCCTACTCCTAAAGCACTTGTTCCAAGAGGTACTTTATTTTCCTTCCAGATGTGCTGCACTATTACACAGCTGGCTCTCACTACAGGCTATGCTGGATACTTTCCTGATTCTTGGAGATCTTGGGAAGCTTTGCCGTCTTTGGCTTATAATGTGTAAAGGAAAAAATTGTTCATCCAAATCTTTCCATCCAGTCTCACTCCCAACAACTAAGCCTTTGTATTTTGACCACAGGGAGATGTCAATGGGGATGCAAAAGGGATGGTGCCAGTAGCCTCAGTCTTTAATCCCTATGCAGCACATTTCACTGCACTCCACAGACCTAAGAAGCTGCCTCCATTGGCTGCTTCTGATCCAGTACATATTAGCAAACTGCTCTGTCTGAGGAGTGAGCATGCAGAAGGAATCATCTGCATGGCTGTCTGCCAGCTGGGACTCTGGGATGAAGAAAAGGGGAACCTGGTCAAAATGGAAAACTTTGGAGAGCAGGACAGCATCAGGAGCCACAATCTAACAGCCAAGTGATTCCGAGCAAGCAGCTCCCGGTCTTTTATAACTGTCATACTTGGATGGTAGTGCTTTGTGAACTTCTCATTACAGTGTGGTTTCTAAAAGCATGGAAATTTCAGTCACCAGATGCTGAAGTAGGAAAAGCCACCTTTAACCTTACACTTATTTGTCCTTGATCACCCCCATGAGTTTTGCCCTGTGGACCTTCTGACAGTGAGCTGTCTTGGTCAGGTGTGGCACATTTCTTCTGCTTCTGAGAAGCTGCCTTCTCAGTCCCACGCAAACCCCTCTTGAGTCAGATCCACCCAGCCACAACTATGCGTGACATATGGGAGGGGAGACATCAAAAGATCCTGAAGGCATCTGGTCACTAGGAAAAGATGTTCCAGATACTAACGCATTAGAAGAGTTGTTCACAAGTGGAACTTACCTAGCATCCCTTTGTTGGAACTGGATAAGCACATATCCTTCTCGGCACTGGGAAGAACAAATCCAACCACAAACACCTCCACCCCATCTGCCATCAGTGCCAATCCTAAAACAAAGAAGAGGGTCCACTGGAAGCGTCCGTGGCCACACTCCTCAATGATGTTCTCATACTGGTGGGCAAGTTGTTCCTCATCCTCCATCCTCTCTGCCATAAGGTCTGCACGGTCTCTGTACTCATCATCCATGGCAGGAGCTCGCTTCTGCTTTTCTTTAATGTCATCTGGGTGTGGGATCCCTTGGTACTCGCCCTCATAGACCTCATCATCTTCATCATGGCCTTCTGTAACATCGCTCTGGGCATCTTCTTCATGAGCAGGCTCATCCCCACCACGGTAGTAGCCATCATTGTGTGCATACCCTTCGTAGTTACCATCCTGGTACCTGTAGTCATCTTGGTTTGCCTCCCTGCCCCCTTGATAGAGGTTTGTGTTTCTATATCCATCATCCATTCTGAATGGAGAATTCTAAATGCTGTAGATCACCACTGGTAGATGCTTCAATAAACGTATTGATTTGTCCAATTCCTGATATTGGTTACTTGAACATATCTTCTGTCTGTTCTTTGGAACTGCTGGGATACACAGCTTCCCAGGCTCAGAAGGAGAATTACTATATCAAGTTTTTCTTTGACAGTCTCACACAGCTTTTGATAATGCTTCACTTTCCAGCTGTCATTTGTGACTTGCAGGCTTCTTCTGTGCTTAGGGTGGGAAGAGCTGCTGTCTGGTGAACAGCAAAGGAACAGCAAATTGCACAGCCAGGGAGCTAAGAGGATTTGACAGGTTCTTCCTGATTCATTGTGGTGGTGAAGTTCACGTCCTGAGAAAGAGGAAACAATAGCTATGAGACAGCAGTACGGTTGCAGGCACACAGGCATTGAGTTTAACACCCAACATTTTGAATACACTTTTCCTTTGCAAAAAAATGGCAACAGAGTGTCTGAGGAGTGTTTTTGCATCAACAAAACTCAAAGCCGCAGAACAAAAAAGAGCATAAACAATTACCAAGTTAAGTGGTAACGTAAAGTAATGTGGGGTCCCAATTTCTGTCATTGCAGAAGTCCTGCCTCCCATATGGGGCCCCAGTTTCTGTGGAGAGCAGGACAGTATTGGGCTGCATTGCTAGAACAGAGCTCTCAGGCTGACGAATGTTTCTATCCATCTACCCAGAGCACACTCGTCCCTGGTACCTGCAACTGGCTAACATCATAATGACATAAAATAAGAGCTTGGTTTTCTTTTTCATCCAGATTCCAAACTTAATTTTATTAAACAGCTTCTTCTTTTCCTAGTGTCTCTCCATCTGTATGACAGATGTACAATTAGCACACGATGTCTGCCAAGATAAAGTCACTGAAAGTCTCACCAAGCTCTGTTCTTCCCATCTCTAACCATCAATAGAGGGTGATTTTCACAGAGAGCAAAAGACAAAGCTAATATAAAATCACCGCTCTCTGCAGGGAAAACCAAGGGAACTTCCAAACACATTCTCATTTTGAACACCTGATTTCCATTATTTTCCAAGCAATTCTCAGCCAGCTGGCTCTCCCGTGGTCTCCTGCATTTGTTGCTGCACACAGCTGTGGACAAGGAGTTTGAACAGAGACTCACGTGGGCAACTGATTCAAGTCACACTAGAGAAGCCCACCCAGTACAGGCACTCACAAAATGCAGATGTCACTTTAAAGCTTTGAGCTACTTGTCTAAATAAAGTGTCAGTGAGTTATGAAATGACATGGGCAGGCACATGTCCGTATACAGGTAGGCACTGTTACCTACAGTCAGTTGACCTATAGAAGTGTACACAAATGCACTCGCTGTAAATTACAGTGCTACTTCTGCATTTCAGGATCTTATTTGGCAGACAGTGTGGGTTTAAACTACATGCAGCTAAAATGACTTCACAGGAGACATTCAGTAGAAGCGCTCTCACAAAATACTCAGAAGGGCATCACTCCTTCTGCAAATGCTCTGATCTTTTGGCTGCCCAAATGTTCAGGATAAGGAAAGAGCAGAAGCTTGACTTCTCTGCATAGAGTCATAGCTATGCCTTGCCTGTGCTGTTCATGGGAGCTGCTCCTAGAAGCTTTGTAAAAGCTTTCCCTGCACTTCTGTTTAGCTACCTATATATTTATGGCACATAATCCTGACATGGCCTCTGCAGGCCCCAACAGAGCATCTTCTTTTTCTCTGCCCCCTCTGCCATTTGTCACCACATTCAATGTGTTTTCTCTTCCATTTCATTGTGCTTTAACTTCTGCCAGCAGCGAAATACCACACAGCTGCTCACACACTGCTTCACCCCCCCATCCCTCCTATGGGGTGGGAGGAAGAATTGGGAGGAAGAAAAAGGTAAGACCCTGGGGGGTTGAGATAGGGACAGTTTAATAAAACAAGGCAAAGAGAGAAGAAAACAGCAATACTAACAGCAGCACTAATGAAATAATATACAAAGTGAGTGATAGACACTGTAAGGCTCTACCTGTGCCCAAGACACCACTTTCCTTGCTCCAACTACAAGCTGAAGCCACACACTGGAACAAGCTGAAAAGAGGTACCCCCCAATTCTCCCTTTATATAGCAGGCATGATGTCAGTATGGTATTGACTATCCTATTGGTTTGGTTGTTTATCCCACTGTGGCTCCTCCTAGTTGCTTGGGCCAGCAGCTGCTGGTGATAGTTAACCCCAGCCGAAGCCAGGACATCTATCTTTGTGATGAATCACACAATACATTTTGGATGAAATTAAAAAGGCAGCATTCTTCCAGGGCTGAAAAAGAGCGATCAATAAAATAAAAAAAAAACCAACCAAACCAAAATATCCCAAAGGCATTCTAATCAGGTTAGATCAAAAGACTACAGTTAGGTACCAGTAAAGAGCAGTAATTGCATCCACAGTGGAGGTGGTTGATGTGCAGGGGAGAAGCACTTAAGCCAGTTCTACAGCTCTTGTTTTAATGCTGGAGTGTCACCACTAATGGTTAAAAAATCCAAGAGTACTTTTGAGTCTCATAACTTCCCAGTCTTGAAGTAACTTTCTCGATCAGAGAAAGATTTGTGTCATGACTGAACAATATGTTCTCCAAGGCAGTAAAAATGTAGTTCCACAGAGACATATTTTCTTTTGAAAAGTAGAGGAAAGAGTCTTTTTTTAAAAAAAAAAAAAAAAAAAGAAAGAAAGAAAGAAAGAAAGAAAGAAAGAAAGAAAAAGGAACAATATGTGCTAAGGAACATTGGGCCTTGCTGTGGAAGTCTTTAAATACCATGTGTTGGCAGGTTGTTTCAAAACGACCTCAAACATCAGAGCAGGAAGTGCAGGGACCTCACCATATTTGTCCCTTTCTGGTTGCTACAGAAGAGTATTGAAAACTCATCTTAAGAAATGAAGTAAAAATAACACTAATGATCAGTAATGGAACTGATCAGATTCTGGGTTTCCACAGACCCTGCCTTAGCCTTACACCTACATTTCAAAAGGGAAAAGCATATTTTGCAAAAGCAATCACTACAAATACTTTCATTCTCTATTAAAAATCTGCCAACATTGGAAGCTGGGCTCTTCGCCTCCCACAGTAACAGGACCAAAGAAGATCACAGACTTAGAAGACCTATTGAAGCATCTGTGCTCTTTCACTGGTATACAAAGGTTATTTACTATATGAGATCACTTACATCTTGGGCAGCATAGGAAACCATAAGCTGATGAGTCTTATAGACCAGTGACAGCCACCTGGGTCAAAAAGAACATTTAATTCAGAAAAAAAGGTGGTGGCAAATAATAGTCCCTGGGTTCCCATTCAGTTTGTAGGATGGATATTTTCTGGGATAATCCCACAAGAAGGGACAGTGTCCAGAAGCAGGCTGTAACTAAGGACTCTTGAATGCTTTACTTTGATACCTCACACAACTTCTTTCCTCTCATTGCCACATACGCAGTGGCTGATTCACTCTTAGACCTGATTCTCTAACACCCTTTCACTCAAGCTGAGCTCCACTCACTCCTATTAGCAACCCCATTTAGCATTTAGATGTGAAATCATGACTTCTCATAGTGACTGCAAGCTTGGATTGCTATAATTATCATTCACAGTGATGCATGAGAGCTTGAGAAAAATATACACATCACATTGAGCCTATTACAACCTTGGGTCCTTTCAAACCCACAGCTATCATTCTGAGACATGCAAGTGAGGTTTAAACACACAACAAATGTTAAGGCTCCATAAAACAGAGTCTGCAGGGGAGAGAGAGGCAGAGGCAGGAAAGCCTCGTTCTGATTCTCCCCAAAATAGCCCATTAAGCTGAGCTTTGAACACAGCAATCCTGAAGTACCTGGGAATACAGTCTCTATCCTTGCTTGTAATTCTCCATAGCACAGTGCTTCTTTCTCAAACATTACCTTGCTTTTTCTTCCTAAGTAATTTTTGTACTGTAGATTTTCCTCTATATTCTGCTTCATATTTACCTTAAACTTATTTCCTCACCAAACAGTCTATCTTATCATTTATCCTGATGCTAGCAAGCACCATTCACTTAGTCCTGTATCTTACACACTCCAATTTCTTTAACAGTAACTCTTTATTAAACACTCTTCACCTTGCAGTTTTCTTGCACTCCTTAGTCCTTTACTCAGCTCATACGTTGCATATACATCCAGGAATTCAGTCAGTTGAGCTCTGCAACTTAAAATAGTAACCTAAAGTCCTGGATATACTCATAATAGAAACAGTATCTGCTCTGGGAAAAGGGATCTTTAAGAAGAGCAGCTTAATCTGCATTTTCCCCTGTGAAGGAGCATCTGTGGGAGGTGCCTGGCTTGCTCAGGTGATAAACTGTGGGCTGATGGGCAGCAGAGCTTGGAGGAGATGCAGAGAAGGGTGAGTTTCTTCTACCTGGCACTAGAGGAAGAGAGGCCAGGGCTTTTTAAAGACCTGAGTTCTAGCAGAGAACAGACCTTATAACAAAGTAGGGAGCAGGGCAGTTATGGAGAAGCAATTTCTTACGAAATATATTGAACCTTGGAGCATGAAGGGGTTTCTAGGAAAAATAAAGAGAATAAGGCTGTTACGTGGTGGGAGGTGGAGCTGAAGGGAGCTCTGTGTGTGTGCAGTGGGGAGAGAGCCAAGGGTAGGAGCCAACAGCCAGATCCTTCTCTCTGCCTTTGCATGCTCAGAAAGGGAAAACTCTCACAGTCAACATCTGAAGAGAGAGGTTATATGAATGCAAAGGATAAGGAGCAGTACAGGAACACTATAAAAATGCTTCCAAAGGTTCTTAAGCATTCACCAGAAAACTTGCTGTAAAACAGATGGCAGAGCAGTTTAATAGTCTGCCTGAAGGACAACTCCTCTAGCAAAACATCCTCACCCCCAGAGCTGCTTTCTGCTGGCAGCAACGGGAAGATACCCAAGATCCTAGAGTGACCATAAGGACACTCTGCAGTCACAAAGCTGACTGTAAAATAGATCCTGAGATTTTCCTTTCTGAAAGGAGAAAGGAAATGGCACAAATTGGGTTTTTTGTGAAGTTCCAATCCCAGACTCTTAATGAGGATGCAATTAATGGATCCATTTGTACACAAGAAGGACCAGATTTTTGAGTTGCTTAACAACTCACAGCTCCCAGGGGAGCAGTACCCTGGATGCAGCAACATCTGATCACCATGTTGCTAGATGGAGGTGGAGTGTTGCAGTGCCTGGAATACGGCTCTGTGCTCTATGCTCAGCATCCTTGGGTCTGTCTCTTGGCTCCTTGGCATTTGTGTCCCTCCAGACTGCACATCAGAACAGCACAGCTTTCCTCAAACCCCTAGCAGCTGTGGCTATATGAACAAATGGCAATTTGTGCCCCCCAAAAGCCTAAATAAACCAGAAATTGGAGAAAAGAGGTCCCTGTGCTCCCTACTTCACAGCTGAGACCAAGGAGAAGTGCTTGGCCCAGAGTCCTTGTCAGGTTTTCACTGAACTCTTGTAGTCTAGGTTTTTTGGTAAGTAAGAAAACTACTATTTTCCCTCAGGAGAATTTTGAAATTTTCCCACTTTCCAGCAAGTACAAATAATCAAAACAAACAAATGAACAAAAAATCTTAAAAAGTTAGTCTGCAACCCCATGATTCACAAAACCACTTTCAGATCAGGTCTTTTAAAATGTTTCATCTTATACTGTAAAAGTTGCCCTTTTCATTAACACCAAAAAAAAGTCCATGCACAGGTGTTTCAAACTGAAAAACCAACATTTAATTTAAGAAATGCCAGCATGTCAGCTGCTTGATCCATTTTTTATTGGAAGCATTTGTTGAAACAATGTTTTTCCCCTAAAAAAATCAGGTTTTGAAAAACTGGCATTTTCTTATCAATAAGATTAAAACTGGAGAGCTCCTGATGCACTCTGTTGAATACAGTATTATCTCAAGTGCATCATAAAGAAGGCAATATAGAGAAATATAATATAGGAAAAGTAATTCTGCATAGGTAATTCTGTTATAGGCATATGACCAGAAGTATCTGACCTCTGCACTGAGAGACACAAAAGGGCTCTTCTTCCACACGGCTCTGATTATCCTTTTTTTGCTAACATTAACATTGCTGCTGCAGCCACATGGTTCACTCTCTAGAAGAGAGCTGAGCAGTATCATTATTTTCCTGGGCAGATGGCAAGGCTGGGTTCTTGGCAAGGATCGTGCAGAGGGAAAAAGAGGCAAGATCTGGAGAGAATATATGTGTGAGTTAAGTTAGAAAAAGGGAAATGAGGGGGCTTCTAGTGCAGAGAGGTAGAATCCAAGTGAAATCCAAAGTCAAGGAGCAGAGACAGGGATTAATGGTCTAAATTGTGCTCAGAATAAAGTGGGGAGTGACCAGGGAAGGATGGAAGCCCTGACATATTATCAATCCACAAACTGTGGGGAAAAAAAATGACACCTACTGCTTGGTAATAACAACAGCTCTCACCTTCATATCTAATGACTATAAACCCATCTCAAGCCACCTCTATTAGAGCTCAGCCCTAATCCTTACTAATTCTTGCTTGACTTTTTGCAACTCTGTTTCACTGCCAAAATAATAGACAAACAGGGAGAAAAGTCTCAGAGCATAAGACTCCAAAACACTTTCAGAAGAAGTTGACTATAGGGAACACCACTCAGGAAAAAAAACTTATTGACTGCTCTTTCAGGGGGTGATTATTTCAAAATAGATCACATCACTTCCAGGTCTTCAGCAGTCACTTTCTTTAGTTTGCCTTTCCATCAAACATCCTAATCAGATGGTGATGATGAGAAATGAGTCCCTGGGGAATTTCCAGTAAGGTGTTCTCAGATCTGAACACTGGCCAGTGAATCAGCGTGATTTAATCAGCTGAAGAGCTGGTCCTGTTTTTGGAAAAACAGGTTAGAAACTTGGGATGCAAGTTTATGTATGACTGTAGACAGCTAAGGGAGCACTATAGACACCGCTAGGAAAACAAATCCTTCTGATTCCTCCCATTCCCTTTCCAGTCACACAAGATGGGACACCACATTTGTCCTTGCGATTAATGTCCAAAAGAAACCACAGTCATCAAGCATTCTTGAGGGAGAACTGTATCACAGCCTGAGTCTGGAAACCCCTTGCATCTGGAGGAATGTCAGCTCCAGGTATAAATTCTTAGTTCTCTTTTCTGCTCTTGGTCAGAAAAATCAAGGTGGATATGTGAGTTTCCTAATTTTCCTGATCAGTGGCATGGTAGCTGGAAACAGAAGGAACTACTCTGCCACCACAGACAGCATGTTTACGTGTGGACACGTAGATACATGGTTTTCTGGCATAAAATTGTGTGCTAATGACTACAACAATCAACTGTTGTTGCTTGAAAATGCTTATATGAGGCTAACTGGGTCTAGGCAACAAGAGATTGAAAAACCAGTCTGCAGCAAGACCTACCTTCAAAGGAGTTTGCTTTGAACCCTGGACAAAGAGGTGTCTTTTGTTGTGGCTTCAGAGGAGAGCACTGCATTAAGTGAAAACGAAGGATAAAAAACAAATTTCTCCTGTGACTTTTTTTTGGTATTAAGAAGTTATTTGATAGATATGTAACACGGGTTCAAAAAACTCTCCATGGACCTTATTAAGCAAGCTATCTGTGTCACAGATTCTACAGTAGTACCTGTGAGTGAAAAGAAGAGCAAGGTGATTTGAAAATTATTTCCTTGAAATCATCTGGTTCAAAGAACTGGCTTTCAGCAGTACAGATGGCACTTAATGACTGCTCCCCTGCAGCACAGGTAAGACACATAGGGTAAAAAGTCCTCTGTTTGGTGTAAAAATCATTGATTTGCTCTAAGATGCTGCTGGGGTCTCTGGGACAGGACTCATTTATTCACTTTTCCCATGCCATAGATTTGAAGCAGATTGGTGCTGATGCAGCCCTGGTTTATTGAGAAATGCAGGGAAAACAGAGCTGAAGCAGTTTAGTGTGTTACCAGCGGATCAGATTAATTATTTAACAGAGAAAACATATCAGTTCAAAATTCTCTGCTGCACAGGCTATTGAACTTAAATCGTCTTAGAGTTTCTGGATAATCTCTATTGATCTGTGGTGGTTTTTATGCATTTCTGAGGTGTATACTACGTATGTTTTGTTCCACCACAACAAAATACTTCCTATGTAATTGGGTCCTGAAGTCCTGCATTACTTTGTTATTTTTCTGTGAAGAGAAACTCTCATGTATGGAGATGAGGCATTTGCAAACAGCTCATGAATTTGGGGCCAGGGCTGGATGTGGTATGTACCCAGATAGCTGCCATTACACTTTTTTTCATACTAACCCACCCTGAGCACACTGGGGAAGATTTCTAGGGGCTTTCTCTGGGGGCACTAAAATGCCATCACCTTATGAGGCCGTGATTTTTCACAGCAAAGAGGCTGTGGGCTGAATTTAACTTGTAATCCACTATGTTACATTATGAACTAAGGGACAGAAAGTCCCCCGGATTGTTACAGGGGGATTATATTTTAGAGCCTGATATTCTGTTGGTACAGATGCTTTAAAGGTCATATCTAAGACAGTACGTGCTGCAGCAAGCTGGCACAGTGAAAGTGTAGCAGATGAAACAAGGAACAAGCATCAGCCAAGCAGAATAAACAGCTTTTCTGAAGTTAAGGACACAGACTGGCAAATTGGGTGTTCGTGAGATATAGAGAGTAATGTTTAACAGTAGGAGTTGGAAAGCAACGGCTTAGCAGCACAAAGCTATATGAGGAGGGGCAGACTACACATTAGGATTCCAGAGAAAGGCCTTAAAAGGTCAATTTGACAAGCTGAATATGGATAATGAGTTGAGACAGATGGTATAAGAGTATGGGAGCTAATAAATAATGAACAGACTTGCTTCAAGGAGTAAAAGCAGGGAAACAACACAGTCAAGAGCTTAGTCAGAAGGGGGGTGGTGAAGGGGAAAAGAACAAGACCGTGGAGGATGGGGGAGAATCGCAGCAGGAGGGCTGGTAGGAGAGGAGTGTCTGGTTTCAAGTGCCAGAGTTTTGTGGAGATGATGATTTACTCAAAGAAAACTTAAAAATGCATATGCCTGAATTGGAATTTGGCCATCCTATTGAGATTAACCACCTTTTAATAGAGAAAGTACTCATGGTCTCTAAACTTTTCTCTTTTCCTCCTCTCCTATTATTATAGTACCTAAGCAGCCTACAGTATTCACTGCTTCCATGTAAAAGATAGGAAAAGTCCTTAGATTTGGGTTTTTTTTTTTGCACATCATGACCTGAGGCAGAGAGAGAGACTAAAACTTCAACTGAGCATTGAAATGACAATGCCATGCATTGTGTCCCATATTCTGGGGCACCTGTAGACCAGCAAGCTGAGGCCTCCTTCCAACCTTCACACACAGCTAGCTTTTACCTGAAGGCCAAGATAAAGGCGAGCACTGGTGCTCAACAAGCCTTTTCCTAGTGTGGAGCTGAGGCACCAACCCTGACCTGGACACCAAAGACTATTCAGAGATGTCCTAATGTAGAAGTAAATCAAGAAGCTTTCCCAAGATAACCTGGGGAAGTCATATCAGTGCCAAACACCAAGAGCATGTTTCTGTAATGGCCTTCTCTTTTTAAGTATCCCAGAGAGCTAGAGTATTTGGTGCTTTACTGCTTAGTAGTAAATCAACCTCCAAATCAGCATTGCATCTGGCAGTATAAACCAATAGGCAATTCAGTCTTGATTTAGAAACAACTGTGCCCTTTAATGAATTTGACCATTTCTACACGTGTTTGCCCTTGGAGAGCTTACTAGGTGTAACCTTACTGGGCTTAGAGGCTCTGACAAGCTCCCACTGATGAGTGTAAGCAATAACCTTGGAAGTAAACTGCCTGCAATTCAGCAAATTCTGCCCATGTCAGGCAGCAAACACGCCTGATTAACTATGAACTGCTTCACTTATTGGCAAAGATGTGCCTCTAGCTACAAAGGGGACTTTTATTTCATCACACTTGCAATCTGTGTTATTAAATAATGAGCCACTTAATTAACTAATTCATTAATACATGGCCGTGATGAATAGATTTGCTCTGGTGACAGAGTCATGAAAGCAGACAACCCTGAGTGATTTCTAAATACTGCTTTCTTTCAGGAGGGATTTTATTTGAGCAAGTATCTTTATTAAATACCTCATTCTTTCTCCTGCCTCAAGCTAATAGAGCAGCATCAAGATCTGCTGTGTCTGTTACCCTCTCCTCCCCAGCACTCCCAGCTCTTTTTCATCCTTTCTTTCTCCCTTGCTGAAGCCTGAAGCTTCCCCTCTCCTTTAGCTCCATTCATTCAAGGTGTTTTCAATGTGTTGATGGTTACCAAATCATCATCATTTAACCTCTGCCAGCAGCTAAACACCACACAGCCACTCACTGCTCCTCGCACCTCCACATCCCCTTCTGGGGGATGGCAAAGAATAAAAAAGGTAAGACCCCAGGGTCTTACCCCAGAGGTTGAGATACAGACAGTTTAATAGAACACCACAAAGAGAGAAGAAAACAACAGTAATAATGAAAACACTAATGGAATGACAGAAAGCAAATGATGGAAACCACAAGGCTCTACCTGTGCTCGGGATGCCACTTTCCCTGATCCGACAGCAAGTTGAAGCCACACACTGCAACAAGTTGAAAACCAGCACCCCTGCCCTAGGCCAACCCTCCCTTTATATAGCAGACATGATGTCAGTATGGTATTGATTCTCCCATTGGCTCGTTTGGTTGTTTATCCTGGTTGTGGTCCCTCCCAACTGCTTGGGCCAGCAGCTGCTGCTGATAATTAACCCAAACTCAACCCAGGACACCAATTCACTGTGTATCACCCGTATCACTGCAGCACAATCATAACAGAACCAAAAAGTGATATTTTCTTCTGTAAGAAAGCAATTTGCAAAGCCAGTCTTAGCTGGGAGACCGCACCTTGAATATCTCAGATTCCCAGATCTTTGAAAAACCTGATTTTGAAACAAGCATTTTGCAGAAAAGCACAAAAATAGATTATTTTTTTTTTTCTTCACTGACTAGATGCACAAACTAAAATTGCCATAGGGCCTGGAATATGTTGGCACTGACTTACCAGTAACATAAGAGCTCACATATAGCAACAGTACATTTATACTCATGTTTTATACCCATATGGAGACTTTCAACTCAAAAGAGCCCCTGGCAGGGTTTTTTTTGCACTGCACAGCGGAAGAGGAGAATAGCTAATTTGAGCGCATGTAGTGGGCCCCCTAACATTATGGAAAGGTGGGTTGCTTGGCAGTGGTTTTTCTCAAGCATCCCATATTCCTTTCTTGTTCCTGCAGGAGTCGTTAAGATAGCTCTTTGCAAGAGCAGCTCATTTACACAGAGCCTTAAGCTTGGGCAGTATCTTGACAGCCCAAGGTCATGTGGTTCTCAGCCATGCCATGGGTCATCTACTGTCTCAATCTTCTGAAATGATATTTGTCCCTCTGATGAATAGGGGAGGAAAGTAGGGAAATAAGGAACAGATACTGCAGAAGCCAAAGAACAAAGGAAAGCAACAGCAGAGTATGAGATACAGCAAAGGAAGTAGGACAAGGCAGAGGGTGCGCAGGTGAAGGTCAGTAGAGAATGGAGAGGAGAAGGCATAACAGTAGCTGGAGTACCCAGACTTGGAAAATAATGTTGCCATGAGCCAATAACAGGGAGGAGGAAAAAAAAAAGCAAAAGAAAAAAGCATTAGGCATATCCCTTCATAGCAGTGAGAAGGCTGTGCATTTGCCTCCCAAACAGCCTAATAAATTCCTGTGTTCAGGTTGGACATTAATGATGAAAAAGCTTCATCTCCCAAAATTAATAGCTACAATACATCATCAGGCTATAGCACTATAGCTCATGTGTACATAGGGGGAAAATCCTCAAAATCACCTGTCGAAGCAGAAGAAGGATTTAGCTATTATTTATTGCTTAGTGTGACTCATACTTGTGGGTAGGGGTGCAACAGTACAGATGGGAGTTGAAGTCAAATTGCCATCAGTGTAATTTATGCCAGGAGAGTTGAATTCAGGCTACTTCTGCTTATATTTTACTTGTAATTCGTCTGTAAAATATGAAAAGGGTAAGAAAACAGTTTGAAAAATATATGCCTGTGCAGCCATTTGTCAGAACTCGGACAGGTTTAGTTAGAGGAAAGATGGCTTAGTGTTTTAAGCAGCATCAAGAACTCCATATAGTTTTCTGTAATGCCAGAAATGGCTCTATTAACCTTAAAGAAGATATTTAGTTACTCCTAGACTTAGTTCCTTGTCTTCAAAATAGCTGTAATAACTTCCTTCCTTCATCTGTCAGAGAACGTGTAGAGAAAATGCATGAGTAACTGAAAAGTGACTCTTGGAACCACTGATGGAGAGCTCAAGAATTCACCTTTCTGGATTTGAGATTATCCTTGCCAAAAACACCATGATCTTGAAATCCTTGTGAGGATAACCTCACAAGGACAGTCTCCTATGAATGACGTCAAACATGCTGTTTCAAGTCAGAATCAACAATACTTCCAGCCTGTTTCATAGCTGTCCTTCCATTCCTCTTATTTCAGCTCTACTCAAAGAAGACATGCTAAAGACACTAATAGTCATCAGATTCCCTAAAAATGGAAAGACAACGGAAAGAGACCCTGAAGCTCTGATGCCCCATGTGAAGTTGCTGCTCTGGCAGCTGGTAATCTTGTCACCTGGGGACCAGTCCCCATTGTCCCTGGTCTAAGCATGCAGATATTGAAATGAGGGGAATCCCTCTACCTCCTGGCAAAGACCAGCTTCTTTGGCCCACTTCAAGCCTGATAAGGGGCTGTACAGAAGAAATTCCAGCTGCAATCTCCCTGGAAGTAACTTTTAACAGAGAAATAAGGCTTTTAGCAAGATTTAAGCATTGAGAAACTCGGCATCCTCCTTCCTGAGGGGAGTCAGGAACATAGTATATGCTACTGCTGTCATCACTGTGTGCCCAGGTGCATGTCACCAACAGACAGGACTCAAGGCTGTCGGCACCCACGCAGTTGTCTGGCCTCCAATTCTCCTTAGCCTGCTTGCAGAAGCTTCATTTGGCACCAGGACACCCTCTCCCCTTCATGCCACTCTGAACCTCAGCTGGAGCTCAGCTCTTCTTGTCAGCAGGTATATTGTGGCAGGCAGCTGCACTTGGCTCCTTCTGAGGATTTAATCTGTCAGCACATTATTATGCAGCTTCCAGCCCACATCCTGGTACACCGAGATCAAACCTCATTAGGCTCCTCAGGGCTCTTTTGGCTGCCTGTCCTTTTGACTGTCATTTTGGTAGTCTTGAGATTTAGGAGAGCTGGCCATGCTTTGTGAGCTGCAAAGCCAGGCACAATGGGCCCTACAGAGCACAGAAGGCTACTCTTCAAAAGCATGCTAGGGACTGCTTGCCAGGATTTGGGCTTTGGGTACACCTGTTACCTACCCTTCCTGCAGCAGTGTCCCTCCTCCTGGCTTCTGAGGAGCAGATGTGTGGTATCAGAGAGCGCAAGCTTTGCTTTCCCCAATACTCACAGGGGAACTCCTGAATTTGGCAGAGTGCAGCCTGAAATGTGTTGATCGCACCTACTCCTACTGTTGACACTATTCATCCCCACCCAGCTGCAGAGATCGTGCCCCACACCACTGCACAGAGCTCTATTTTCATTTCTCCCTTCTACCTCAAGTCAGTTGGCGATGCTTCTGCAAGGCATCTTATCAGGACTAGGTGAAGTCACCCACTGGCAGATGGCAGTGATGGACAAGCAGCTGCCAGATCAGCACACATCCAAGCCCCATGTCAGGTGGAAGGGAGGGCATGATGAGGCAGCAGGCTTGGTAAGGGGTCTCTATGCAGTATCTGCCTTCCTTTCCCCTTGTGTGGGCTCTGTTTGCAAGCTATAAGGAAGAAAAAAAAAGTCATTAAAATCGGTCTCTTTGTCCTGCAGCATTAAATGAGGTGGACTTAATTGCAGTCACCTAATAGCAGACAAAAGGACACAGCAAATTTTAAAGGCAAGAGATTGAATTTCTGCGCAAGGCAAGGGCTTCTGGAAATAAAAGGTAAGGCCTTGGCAGCATTGCACATGGGGACTGGATGTATTTAAAGGAAAGGAGAACACCAGTTTCATTTGAGTTTCTACCTTTTTTCTACTGTGAGAAATAAGTTCAAGACATCAGACAAACACCAAGACAACTTCGCCTTGGTGTAGGCTATTCTGTAACTGCCTACTGAGGAGTTTCTTGGGTGTATTTGCTGGTGTCCACTGTCAGGGAGGGGATTCCAGGCTGGAGCATTCCCTGGGAGGTTGATCCTGGGTGGCAATAACAGGGCAGCCATTAAATTACTTTCCCTCGATCGGCTTCATTTGGACTATTCACACAGAAATGACACCAGAAGATAGTGCTATGAGAGCAAATGGCTTCTGCTCCCAAAGGGGAAGAGAGAATTATAGTCTATCACACCCTGAGTAAACCCAAGATAAAATAAATTCAAGATTTTAGCTAGAAGCAGGAATCCTGAATGATATACGGGAGAAGGCAGGCAAGAAATGGAGTGTGAGAGCAGGTGTCCTCCAGCTGACAAGCCTGGGGGGATTAGCTGGCAAATTACAGAGGGATAACAAATACTTCAAGGCAGATGATGCCAGTGCTTCTTCGGCTGAAAGAGGATAGAATATCCCAGGTGAAGAAAATGGCAAGAAGGAGGCAACGATCAAAATTATTTATCAAAGACGTAGTTGACAGGGAGCCAGACACTGGCCTACAGACAGGAGGTGGATATCAAAGCCTTTCATCTATATAGGCTGGCTAGGGAAAAAGTTTTCTGATGGCATTTTAGTAACAAACAATCTGTGGTTGCAAAATCTTTCTTGTGACCCAGGACTAGACAGGGCCCATCACTGCAAACTAAGCAGAAAGGGCAAGAGCTGACCAATTATCCTCTTGCTTGCATGAGGTACCTGGAGGGAAGTGACAGTAGGAAGAGGAATACAGACCCATGACTAGCATATCAATTTTGAACATTTTATATACAGAGGTCTTTCTCTACAACAGAATTTCTGTAAGGCTGTGTGTGAGTGCTGTCTCCGCTTCTATTCCCCATTTGGGGAACGGGATTGAATGCCTTCTACTTCGCAAACATGCTGTGAGATGCTTGGGAAGAGAGGCAGGCTATGTTGTACCTCAGCTGGACAAGGGCAGCCAAAAGGCTATTGCTTGGGGAAATGGGTATGTTTGTGCTGTAGAGGAGGTTGGTTTTCAGGGCTGTAACATCAGAGTTTTGCCTGAACACTCAAGTCACCCGTTAGCTTTCTTCTGTGAGGTGCAGAGATGAGGAATCCAAATAAATATGGAATGAGGACAGCTCAAAGTCTCTACAGTTCCTGCACATGAGAACCACAAATGGATCTAGTGATGGGCACAAAGCTGTGAACAAAAGGCATTGATGTGTGTTGTGTTTTAAGCTCAGTGCTGGAAGAGGGCCAAGGCTGCCTGCCTCTATTCAGCAATAAATGGGCTTGCTGCTGTGACTGAGACAAGTTGGGGTTTAGAAACTGGTCTGTGGAAGGATATTTTATTTCAAAATAAAACATTTCTCACTTCCCTGTGGAGAAGTGAAGGATCAGACATGCCTTGAATAATGGAGGCTTCCATAGTTACTAATAAAAGATGACTGGGGCTGGGTTCTGTCCAGAACCTTCCTGCTTTATAGTGCTGGTGCCCAGACTTTCTTCTGGGGTTAGCCCATGGCCCTTAGTGGAGGCACTCATGGGCCACATGCCACAGCTGCCCCAGCACAACACATGGATATTCATAGCTCCCTGCTTTCTATTGCCATGAGCTGTTCTGCAAGACTGGATCACAATACAGAATCCAGATAAAATATTGTTCGTTCTCTAGTTCTGTAGAAAAAACCAACAGCCTAACCCACATTACACCTCCAAACTAACCTAAGCCTGATACAACACCCTCCAGGTGAGGCATCTGACCCATTATTTTTTTGGTTTTTTTTTTTGTATTTTAGTAAAGCCATACCTCTACTAAAAGTTGATGGATAAAAGCAGCATCCATCCTGTACAAAGTGCAGGTGACAGATTTACCTACTTCTGAAGCGTCACCTGCCCAGCTGTCCTCATCAAGACTCCCTTTTCAACGCTGCTGGAGATCCAGGTTCTGAAGGAGGTCTCTGTTCAACACCAACTGCACAGCACCTGAATTTGAGGTACCAAAGTCTGATGCAGGGTTGAGAAAATTGCAGAGATTTCCTGTTTGCAAGCAATGTACCCCTAAAATTTTACTGTAAAATGAGCAAGATTTTATCTGGGAAATAACTCCACCTGCTTGCTTAGAAATTCATCTCCTCACTTATTGGAAACTGAGAACACATTTCTCTCCAGCGGTTCCCAGTCTGCTGCTCTGTGTCTGTTACAAAACCTAAGGGAACATCCCTGTGGTCAGACAAGTGGCCAGCACAAGCGTGCTACTTCATACAGCAGACTGCAAAACGTAGTGGGGCTTCCTGAACCCCTATATAGGAACCCTTTCCAGAACCCCTGATACTTGCTCACTGTAATCCCAAAGGTGCCTCAGTGCTGTTCCTCCAGATTGACATCCACTTCTGCCCAGCTCATTTGGGGTGCCCACCTCTCCCCAGGAGACAGAACAAGGTCACACAGCACAGGGAGAGAAATTTTGCCTGACTTTTCTTTCTGCTTCTGCCCTTTCATGTGCTGTGCAGGAGGGAGACACTGCCTGCAGGTCTCTGCAGCAAGGGGTTCCCCTGCAGCATGACATCATGCAGAGCGCTCCCTTGGCTCATGGACAGCACCGATTTCTTCTGGTAGAGTAACCCTGGCTGCCAAGTGAAGGCAAAACTGCTGATTCTTCTGTACACTACCCACAGCACCTGCCCCCAGCCACAGATTAGGTCCTTCTCAGAGTCATTTTAACACTAACGTGACAAATCGCCTGCTGAGCTGCTACAGATGGTCGAGGCACTGCTGACTTTCTCTGCTGAAAGGTTGTGAAGCTTCCCTGCACTTCCTGGCTTCTCTTTAGCATAGAGATACTCTGATTATTTCATTTTTAAATACATTTGATAAAATTTTTAGGAACTTAGTAGACACATCAGATCATGCTGCTGGTCTCTCCATCCCTGAGCTCTGGGATGCTGATGAGCAGTATCTAACACTTCAAAGGATGCTAAACATCATCCACGCTTTACTTGCTGTATGAAGGGAGATGGAGAATCCAAATCAGCCCCCTGAGCTGATTGAGAAGGGTAAGATCAGAGGATATTTAATTAGGTTCCTAATTACAGTGGTTATTAGCTGTCATTAAATTCACCTGGGTTTGGATCCCAGAGCAATGTGAACTACAGATTTCAGAGATACGCTTTGAATAAACATGATTATTCCTTTGGCTTTATCCCAACTGGAATAATAGCAGGCTGCACTATCAGCTCTGATGTGTCATTTGCTCTTTCCACTGTAAAAACAATATGAAGAAATCACATAGGCACAAGAGTTGGTTTCAAATGCCAGTCAAGACCCACAGTATTTCAATCCTCAAGTAAATTCATAATAAGAAAACAAGGGGAGCACCATGGTAAATCCCACATATTACTCGAAGAAATACAATATTACCTCTATTTTCTGCATCCCTTCTAAAATTACAGCTCTGCTGATAGGAGCAGACATTGTTTCTTACACATTATTCTAAGAGTGTCCAGCAAGTGGGGGAACCTACTAGAAACTAGGGGAATAACCTTGAATATTAAATAGTCTGAAGTGTTTTCTGCTCCTTGCTGGTCTGTTTCATTTAGGCAGAGAAAGCAAGGAAAGGGTCAAACAAATAGTCTAGTTTTCTATGGAAGAGAGATGCTAATAAACTTATTCCTCATATCAATGTTTTGCTTCAAGACTTGGCAGGTTGTCTCCAAGAATTTGAAATTCTGAGTAGGTTCAGTCATTTTCAGTAAAAATGGACAAAAAAACGTTTTCTTAAACATTTCTAATCTGTCCAGAAAAGATCTTTTTTCTTGTTGAGAATAAAATATTTGGATAAACATGATTTGACCAGAGGGAAGAAGCATGTTCTCCAAAGAGAGATGGGGAGCTTCTTTTATGTTAACTCATTGTCTTTGATGAGCTGTCTATACTGTCCATCTGGACCCAGCTGTGCTGAGACCACTGGGAGAGAAAATGGAAAAAATGCTCTTAATGTGAATGCATGAACAAGGAGAGAGTGAACTGGCCAGAAAGCTATTTCAACTGGGAATAAAAAGTCTCCAAGCAATCAACAAGTCAAAAAGCCCCACCCTGTCTACTTCTCAAACAGAGCTGACTGTATTTGCATGGGGAGTATACCAGAAGAGTGAGATGAAGTCCCACATTCCCACCCATCTGTTCTCAGTCACACCAAGTGAGATCTGCTTGGCCAGGTGCTGGGGCATTGGCAGCTGGTGTGAAAGCCTGACATTCAAACTGCTGCTGAAGTTTAGACAAAGCATCCTGACAGCAATATTTCTGGGGCTGCAGGACAGGACTTCGAGAGGAAAGAGAAACCTCACCACTGGGGTTGCTGAAAAATCAAAGACAAACTGCTGGGAAGTATGTGCTGTAAGTGTGAGCCCTATGCTGACTGTACAGCTGAGACAGAAGATGTAAGAGACCTTACTTAAACCCTTGTACAAATTAAAGATGGAAAAGTCACCAGAGCATAGCAGAAGGGGGTTAGTACTGCTATTGACTATTAACTTGCATAGGGTGTGAGGAGCAGCTGGTTTTCTACATCAGCCCAATGGCAGGTAGATTAAGCACCAGCCAGTGGCTACTGCATGTGCCTGACTGCTGGCAAACTCGGAAAGAGCATCCAAATGCCACCCAGCATTAAGGTGATAAGGCCAAGGCTGCCAGGGGAGGTAAATCCAGGGAGCTGCATCTCTTTCTGTTTTTCTTGAGTCATTGTTGCTTTTGCAGTTGAAGTTGTTCACTGCAGAGAGTGTGGCAAGCCTCAGGGAGTGCCGAGACTCATGAAATATAGATAGGAGCTAGGCAGGCTCCTAGAGCTGGGTAAATATGTGCACAGTAATTGGCTCTGTCTTCAAGCAAGAAATGTTTTGCATAAGGATGCAGAAAGGGATTGTTCAGTAAACTTCGATACGCACACTTAACTCAGCAGTCACTGAGGAAAAAAGAAAACCCCTCATCTGTGCCCAGTAACAGAGCAATAATCAAACAAGCAACTCAATTTTCACTCTCCCTTTTCACTCCACCTTTTTTCCATCACCCACTCACATGTTATCTCCAATATCCTTTACAAAGAGCATCTGATGAAAGCAGACAACACACAATATTCTGATCCAAACCATTTACAGTCTCCATAACACCCCCACAGAAAACATCTGTCTACCTGGAACCAGCAGGAAACAGAATCACCGAGGCACAGGCATGGAGACAAGCCAATAGCTAAATGGTTACTATTGTCCTGAACAGTGTTACCAGCTCTTTTCCAGTTGCAAGGACACATGGGCTCACTGGGATGCTCCAAGTGCGTGCAAATCTGAATGCTTGCTCCCTGTGACATTACTAAAGGTTTCGTGCATCTCATCTGTCCTTTGCATGTGAGCTGTATCCTGAGAGATCTCTGCCTTGATGTGCTTTAACCATGCATGGCTGGTCAGAGCAAACCTCTGCTTCCATAACCACAGTAAATGAATTATTTCTAGACACCTCTGAGGGGTGTCTCATGCTTAACTGGATCTCCCTTGCTTGAAGCAAGCAAGATCCTGCTTCAAAGTGGGAAGATGAAACCTGAATGCCCACCCCTGTGTCAAGGGCAAGGCAGTCCTTGAGCATGAGCAAACAGGGACAGATGGATGTAAAATGAAGCCATGTAAGAAGACCCTGCACTGGAATCACACAGATTGAATCTCATGATGGAATCTCAGTGGAAACAGCTGTAGCATCTCCTGCTTAAACACTCATTTTGAAACAGATCTTGAAAATTATCCCCCCCTAACAGTGGGGACGAAATTCACCACTCGGCTCCAAACTGCATTTGGACAAATTAGTAATGCTGTTTTTCCAGCATCCAATATTGGACCACTAATTAACTCAGCAACCACTGCCAGAGTTAATCAGAGAAGCAGCTCCATTATCCCTGTACCCCCATGGGTAGGGTTCCATCAGCTGCCACCACCCAGCCTTCTGTAAAGGCAGGGTGAGGAGCTGCTCTTTTTGCTGCCTCTGAGAAGCCACTGAAGCACCTGGCAGCTCCCCAGGGTGGAGGTAGATGTCTGTGGGTGGATGGCCCCAAGCCCTGCACCATTCCTCAGCTGTCCTTCCATGGTAGTCTTTCCCATCCAGGAGAGATCCCTTCAGTGCAAGTCCCACTCACACACTTTAAACTGAAAGAAAGGAAGAGGGAAAGCAAGGAAGGAGCTGAACAACAGCTAGACTTGTTAATTAGACTAAGACAAAGGTTGCCTCTTAATTCCATTGCCACAGCCTTCATGGGAGTTAAAGAGCTCCTTTCCATGAGAGCAGTAGGTTGTGCACAGCAAGACTCAGCTTCTGCCCTGATCCCCCATCCCATAGCTTCTGGCTGCTGCCTTCACAAAGCATCAAAAGGGGAAAATCCATTTTTTCTGCTAGTCCTGGGCAAGGAAGATGCACAGAAGATCAAGACCTCTGGGAAATGACTGAACCCTTGTCCCAGGGAGCTTTTGGGAGTTGACAGAACCTGCATTACTTCCCACTGGAGGGAAAACCTGTGTAACGAAGATGTAATACTCTTTTCTTCCTCACATGTCACACACTACTGCTGAGCCATATGGTCTTGGATGTTGTAAGCCTGCCAAAATCATAGTATTGTTTCATAGCAGGTATGAGGGGAAAAAAATCAAACAATGGTTTAATTAAATAATTACTTTCAGATCCAGCATTTACAGTACACTGTTTGGAGATAGAAAATCTGCATGTTTTTTAATCAAATGGTTTATCTAAATCTGGTAGGAATAAAAGTCTGATTCAGAATTTGATTTTAAAATGTCAAAGGAAATATTTTGTTTTGGAAGTCTTCCAGATGGAATACTTCCCAGTGCAAAGACAACTTTTTATAACAATTAGGAAAAAATAATTGCATCTGAACAGCTACACTAGATGCTCTGAAAGATGCCAAAGTTATATCAAATGACTCTCACCATGAGCATGTACCTCATTCTAAAAAAACACTTATCTGGAGTTTTATTTTGATTTCAAATATATTGTGGATCAGTAGCTCAGGGCTGTAGACTAATCCAAATTTTCTCAGCAGAGAATCAACCCATCCATCAGCCCTGTTGTGACTATGTTCTTTTAATCAAGTACATGTAGTAATAGTCACATAACACCATTAAAAAAGCCACTTAGGAACTGTTCAATGGCTACTGAAAGCTGAAGTGATTAATGCAATTTTTGAAATCAAGCTTCAATTAACTCTAGCAGTGAAAATATGAACAGAAAATTCTGCTGCAGACATACCACCTTAGTCTGAACAAGAAATAAATATAATCCCTTTTTACTGACCACTGAAAAAAATTAACTGCTAAATTCCTTTGTAGATTTAGCAAACACTGTCCAGTTCACTTGAGCTCCAAGTAAGCAAAACTTTGCACATTTACTCACAGGCATTTCTACAGGCCTCCTCTGCCATAAGATGCTACCATCATTCTAGAAATACTCCATTAAACTGTAGCATTTTAATGGATTTATAGATGAAAATAACCAGAAAACAATTTTCAGTGATAACATATTTAAAGAAATACAGTCCAATGCTCGGACTACGTAGCCCTTGCAGAAAGGATGGAGATGCTGCCTCTTTTCTCTACCTGAACATCTTCATGACCAAGTGGGACCAGCAGCAATTTACCCAGCATGCCCTTTTCCCCCAGGCTGGATGGCCTGTCTGCCTGCTGGGTGAGCTGGTACTTTGATGGCAGATAATCCAGCATCTGTGCAGGTTACAGCAACATTAGAATCAAGTAGATAACTATTCTCTGGATATATTTATACCTAACCAGATCAGAGGGATTTTTCCAGAATTTTCACTTGGTCACGGGACAGAAGATTTGAACATCTATTTTGGACACTCAGACAATGAAAGGAATTTTCTTTTCCTTCTCAAATGTGCTTTCTCTGACTGCTCCAAGAGACTAAATGTTTGGGGCCAAGCCCTGCTGCTCTGCCTGCTGTGACATCCCCTGCAGTACACAGTCCACTGGGAGACTGAAATCACTACAACCCCACTGGGGCCGGATGCAGGAAAGCAGCAGCCATGTACAAACGTATGAAAGCATAAATGAGTGTTACTAGTGATTCGGGACCTTCATGGTGAATCCAGTGCCCAGGTTATCCAAAAGCCATGGGGGTGTAACTGGAAATCTCTGAAATCACACTGATGGGGAGCATGAAGACTTGCCCATTTAGTGCTCTGTCAGGAAAGCAACAAGCCATAAAGTTTAGGAGGGTCCCAACTGTGCTAACAAACTGTAAAATGCTCTCCATGTCCTCTCAGAAGTGACTGCAACAGTGGGCCTGGCTAGAGAGCAGAAAAATAGTAATTTTTTTCTACTTCCACCTGAAAGCAACTCTTCTTGTCTATATTTGAGATTCAGCTGTGACACTAGTCAGTAAAAGACCTCCTTCCTCCACCCTTGTCTTCCTTTTTTCCACTGCTGAGTTATCTCAAGGTCTCTGGTCCACAGAGCTCTCCTTTTGTTTGTAAGCAGCCTCCCAGAAATGCAAACCTTTTCATCTCTTCCTCTGTCCACTTTCAGTCCCTATCTGTAATCCCAGCTCCCCTTTTGCCTCTGCCTAATCCTATAACCCACCAGAAATCCCTTCTCACTCCCCACTCTCTGCCTGCATCTCCATCCATCGCCATCTCTCCCAGGGTGACAGGGGTGTGTGGGAGGTGAGCCTGGAGCAAAGCTGCTGTGTGAAAACACAAACCTCAGGCGTTAGCTTCCACCGCAACCAGCCTTTGAGCACCTGCAACAGCCTCCGAGTGCCACAGGGTCTCTCTGGTAACCCAGCCTGATCCGCATTTGCAACACCCCCCTCCCTTGAGCTCTCCCACATCTTGGCTCCAAAAAGGAGCAACCCAAGCCCACAGCCTCATGGTGCCTTCCTGTTAAAGCCCACAAAGCTATTTTTGGTCTGTTTACGGTCAGCTGTATTTAAACCGAGACTAATTGCACCAGCACAAACTTGTCCTCATATAACTTCATTTTCATCCAGACAGAAGCTTTCAAGCAACAGCAACCAAACCCCTTTCAATATTTCATCAGCTGCGTGGCCTGAAACAGCAGGGACCAACAGCAGCTGCCTGGCACAGAGCAGGCAAGAGGAAGCTGAGGGCTCCAATCCTTACCAACCCTCTCTGCACCCTCCGCACTCACCTCCTTCACACACTAGTAAGAGCCTAAGGGGAGCCCCATTTCAGCCTGCTGCTTTAGTCCTGGCAGTTTCAGGCAGCATGGCTTTGAAGAACCTTATTTCTCATTCCTCTCTTCCACCCCCTCAGCTGCCTTCCAGGTGTAAATCTTTCTTTCCTACTGATGGCTGGGAATTTGCTGTGCTCAGCACCCTGTAATTGGATGTCAGCAGGACTTGAGCTCTCTCCCACTTTCTTCTGGTTTCAAAGGGGGCAAGGTGTAAATCTTGGCTATGGACAAGGCTTTGCAGAATCTGCAGTGTGTGGGGGCAAGTTCAGGCTTTTCCTAATCTTTCCTCATTCCCTTAGTGCTTGTCCTGTGTGTTATGGGGATTAGAGGAGCTGAAAGAACATCATCCTCCAGTGGGTTGGCTCTGCAGCATTCATTGCAGACTCTGCTTTCAGCCCCTGTGCTAAAGAAGTGCTGCTTTACAATTAACCTCTAAGAAAGACCCCCATGAAGCATCATGATTTAGTCAGTGTCATAGCGCAACCTCTGCTAGCAGCTAACCACCATGTAGCCACTCACCCAATGCTTTCCCCCTCCCCAGCCCCTGTGGGAGGGAAGTAAAATCAGAAGGAAGGAAAAGGTGAGAGCCTGCAGGTTGAGAGAAGAACAGTTTAATAAAACATCATAAAGACAGAAGCAAAAAATAGTAACAATGATAATACTAATGAAATAATACACAAAATAAGTGATAGAAACCATAAGGCTCTACCTGTACCCAAGACATCACTTCACCTGCTGCAGCCACACACTGGAACAAGTTGAAAACAAGCAAGCCCATCTTACCCCCTCCCTCCCTTTATATAGGGGCAGAGTTCAGGATGGAATTGACTCTCCCATTGGGTGGTTCGGTTGTTGTGGCCCCTCCCAGCTGCAGCCCCTCCCAACTGCTTGGGCCAGCAGCTGCTGGTGATGATGAACCCGACCCAAACCCAGCAGAGCAAGTGGTCACGGATGGCTTTTCAAAAAACATCAGAACACCAAATGCTTTCTGGACAGAAATGGTTCGTAAATGTTTCCAACCAGAGCCACTGAGTTCTGCACCCTTCCCAGCCCTTTGCAGTCCCCCAGCTACCCAGCCAATTAGTGATAAGTAATGAATACAAGATTAATTAACACTATTCTGCTCTGAATTCCCATCCTCTGGCTCTGAGAATGCAAAAGGCATTCCCCATGTTCTCAAGGGTGGCCCAACGTCAGAGCATCACCACAGTCCTCAGAAGGCTAATGAATGGCAGTGATGGTGGCAGGATTTATGGCTCATGTGCCAGCCCCGCTGGAAATGGGCTCCACGCTCCTCTCCCCCTGCTCACAGCTAACCTTGGCATGCCAGGGAGGCTCAGCTTCCACTAAGCCCAGCAACTTTGAGTCTGTATCGCAAGCGTAAAGGCTCCTCAGATCCTCCTGAATGCCAGGAAAGCTTGACTAATTGCCAACAGTGTCTACACATCCAGAGAAGAAACCACGGGGATTTCTCAGCCTGGGCCTGTGTATAAATCATTTAACACCTCATCTACACATACTCATAATTAATGCACATTGCATCCCTGCAATGAGACATCCCTGCTTAAGCAGCAGTGAATTTGGGTTGCGAGTGCACGTGGCTTGGGGGTGCAAAAGGAGGAATGTACCCCAAGAAGTGCCTGATCTCACTGGTGCCCATTCTGACTGGAAGTAGGTGAGAGGAACTGGGGTCACATTTCCTCCCTTGCAGTGGGCTGAAAGCATTTGAGAACCAGTTCCCAGTTGTTGCAGGGGTTTGTAAAAAAGCCCGCACCTCTTGTGACCCCAAGCAACCATAAGCCCATATCACCACCTTTTCCGCTCCCTCCCCTTGTGTCAGGGCAGAGAGAGCCCTGGGCCCTGTGTACAGAGTGTGGAATGATCAGGCTTGTGTTTATTACATGATGAAGTTCCATATCCCTCATAATAGCCCATGTATCTCTTATTCAGCTATAAGTCTAGAGAAGTTTTGTATATTTTACTGGATTTACAGCCCTGAGACTAAAATCAAGGCCCTGAGACTAAAATCAAAACCCACCACCCAGGACAGCTTGTAAATCTAAAAAATCTTTTATCCCTCAGTATGAGTGTCCAGTGCAATAGATCCTCTGTGTCACGTACACACAGAGAAGTATTTTTGCGTACTTCCATTCTTGTTCCCCAGACTTCACCAATCCCTCAGTCATCCTCATGGAGGCATCCAAGTCAATCTGCCTCTAACCTCATATTCTGGCTGTGGTGATCTCCCTGGGAATGTGCCTCAAAGCAGGATAATAGCTGCAAAACTAGATGTCACCAGGATTCTTTGAGGACCATCACTACTTGTAAGTTTGCTACATAAATGAGGTTACTCAAAGAAGCCACCATTATCTCCTCTGTGGGGTTTTCTCTGAGTGGCAGTGCAGAAGGAAGGTGTCCAGAGCATCGTGCATGACCAAGAGGGGCATGGGTATGAGCTCGGGAGGTCAAGAACCTGTAAGCTGCAATAATTAGAGTGGTTAAACCTGGCAAATCTGCATGCAGCCTGACCACCTGCCATGAAGGGCAAGAGAAATGTCCCGTGGTGGAGGCAGGTTTTTCCCTGATGACAGGGGGGATGTGGTGGGAACAGTCTCTGAGACCTGGCTGTGACCACTAGTGTTTTGACAAAAGATCTGCCTTCAGCTCCCTGCTGCAGTACTGGAGCTCAGTCCTCAAAAGTAGGCGGGGCATAAAACATACATATCGTGCAGGAGCAGATTGGCTCCCATAGCACTTTTCCCATGGTCAAAAATCTCCTCAGGAATTTTACTCACCCTCTCACATTTTACAAAACATCCCAAAGGGATCATCTTCAGGCCAGGACTGGGAAGTTCCCCATGTTGCAATGGTACCCAGAGCTGCCTTGTCCCGAGGACACCACTCTTCTCACTCACTGTCAGCTTGGGAGAACGGAGGCCAGGGAGGCAGCTGCTGTGCTGGCAGCAAGATGGCAACCAGAGCTTGAACAAATCCATCATTGCCCACTCGGGAGTGGATGTATTCCAGCTTCCTGCAAACCCATCTTCCCCAAGAGCTGCCATCAAAGACAGCAAAATACTGGGTTTAACTGGAAACACTGCATCATTGAGAACCAGCTGCCACAGCAGCATCTCCTGTAGGAGCCTGCCCAACATCAGGCCTGCCGCTGCCCTCATGCAACAGCTCTGGGTTTCTCTTCTAGGCAGGATGACAGTGACCATGAAGCCGGAGAAGGAAAAGGGCATCTCTCCACACGGCTGCTATGTCACCTTAGATGTGGGAGAATCTATGATGTCTAATCGCAAAGATTCCCTAGGATAGTACAAGAAAAAGAGAAGATTTGTCCTCAAAGTGGCCTGAACTTCCTGGCTCCCTTGCTCTGGCATAACTCTTGTTCATAAGAGGTTCTTCCCCCTCTTTTAACACAACTCCTCTTTCAAATTCTACCCAGCCAAGGGAATCTGGAAGGCCACCTTGCTCCCCTCTTCCTTCTCCCCTCAACACCAGTGTGTTTCTACCGACATAAACGTGATCACAAAGTCGTGACTGCTTGGGAAGAACAAACAGGCTGAGCAGATGGGTTGTGCGGGAGGAAGCCCTCATTTAAAAAGCAAGTAGCTGGTGGTAATTTAGCAGATGTGGTAAGAAAAATCTGGAGAGACAAGCATGAGGTGACTGGATTCCAATTTCAATCAAATAATGTGGAAGTTTCCCTGGCAAGGGAAGTTTTCATCTTCCATCTCCTTGATTACCTTGACTTGAAGAGATAATGACATTGATGCCAAGTGCCTTCACAGGAATAATCTGGAGTATTCTTCATTTAGGATCTCATATGATTCCCCATTCTTACCAAATGGATTTTTTTTCACAAGGGAAATCCATCCTTTAGAGACAAATGTCCACGAGAATAGACTAAAATTCAATTAGAAGTCATAACATTCATTAACTCCATGGCACACTCAATTCTCTTTCCATCCAGAGACAAAGACTTTAGGATCTGTCCTTCATTTCCCCAACATCAAATCAGCATCTCTCAGGAAATATCTTTGGGATGCTGTAAAAATCTGTACATCTAGCATATTGTAATATTCATTTGGCCCTAGAATTTCATTTTGGCAGATGTACCAAAATTGGCACAGACGGATATGAGGATTTTCTCTTTATAAATATTACGTAGCCATTAATTAAACAGGAAAAATTAACCCTTCCAGCCAGCACTGCAGCAGGGACCAGGAAAGCATAGTCACCACTGGCCAACATTTCAGGCTGAGCACGAGAAAAAATGTCAAGTGCACACAAACATAAAGCTGACAGCAAAGATTTTCTGACAACAACGATTTTCTGACAACAACATTCCTGCAGGTTTTAGAAGATAATTCAACAATTATAGAAATTTCTGGTACTCAAAAGTGGTTTTCCAAGAAACACTGAATGAAGGATTTTCAACCTTTTACAGGAAACCATGGTATTTTGATTAGAGGAAGGAAAAATTGCCCTCTCTAAGAATATTTTCTCACAGATACAATCATCAAGTCCCCAAAGACAACAAATTTTGGCTCTTTCTTGCACAGTGCTGGGATTCACAGTCATGCAAAGCCCCTTGCACTTCCCTGTTTCACTCACCGTTTGCCAGACACAGATTTGGTACAAAAGATTGTCACCCTGAAACACAGGGGAAACAAAAGTCCAAGCCCAAACTTGCTGCTTAGTACAGGAGGATTTCTTTCTTTAGATTTAATGTAACTGGTGCTTGAAACATCAAGGTTGTTCCAGAATAAGCGCAGTAACCAGAGTGCTCCACTCTAAGTCTCACGGTATCTAACATCAAAGAGTAGGAAATGTGTGAGTTTTTAGCAAGTGGAGGTTTCTGTATGAATACATCATGAGAGGAATATTTTTATCAACAAATTCTCTCTGCAGTATTCTCCAGGAGCAGTTTATAACTCCGCCTGTCATAAATAAATCCAGAAAGAATTTGTTTTGGTATCCACAAACCAAATTTTGCGCCAGTTTTTGGGTGGAACATGGGTCTGTCAAGATTCATAGCTTTGTACCTGTCAGCAAAATTGCCAAAGCTTAACCACTATATTTTTCCTGTGTTTTTTTGTCAACAGAGATACGTTATGTACAGACCTTTGCAGATTCAATACAGCCAGATTGAAAAGTCTGCTCTTAATTTTATTATTCCTTGATCCTCTTTAAACAAGGGCCCTAAACTCATCCCTAGTTTAAGAGGTCTGCTGTCACTTGACTTAGAAGCAGGTCACCCATTTTGAGAGTCCTGTGAGATAAACCAACTCACAAACCACTCATTTAGAGTAAGCCAGTGTCCAGGACATCACATAGCTCACAGTCCCAGCACTGTGGAGTCCAGCTAGACCCTCTTCCTTCCAAATACCTTTATCTGTGCCTCTATATACATCAGCTATTCACAGCATCCAGGGGACTGGTTTCAGGAAAAAAAATGCAATTAGACTTCACAATGGAGACAGTTTATGAGCTGGAAAAGCTGAGGGGCTTTGTGCATCAAACTGAGGACAAGAATTCAAGAATTCATGAATGACCTTCCAAAAGTCCTGCAGTAAAGAGCATAAGGCAGAAAAGGCAACATTCAGATCGTGCCTCAGTAAGGACTACGCCAAGCAGACCACCACTGTTGCTTGCCCGTGAGCTTCAAATGTGCCCCAGACCAAGATGGAAATCATGTAGGAAAAAAGATACAGCGGGCAGTGAAACTGCATGCAAGTGAAAGCTGCTCCCACTGCCTAGGCACACACATTATCTGCTCTGCTCGGCTCCCAGCACTCTCACTGATGGTAATTAAATTGCTTTCATGAGCACTGACCCCTGGAAAAGCTTCAGTACAAAACAATCAAACTTCATTGGGTTTTTTCTGTCTCTTTTTCAGCTCCTCTCCCTTTGCTTTTTACCCCATTAAGCTTTATTACTTTTGCATCCGGACCGATTGTCCAGAAAAGCACCAAAGAGAAAAGCATCGCTTACCAGAACTCGGAAATACTTCTTCACAGCCGTTCACCAGCCATTTCCCCTCTTTCTAGCCCGTGGAGCTGCTCCTGAAAGTGTCGCCCCTTTTCGCTAGGATGTCACAAGCCGGAGATTAGAAGTAAATGCTCTGCAAGCCAAGCCGATCATCCCGCTGCGACCGCATCCAGGTACTGAAGCACAGGCAATGGAAAAGTCCATCAGGCAGCAGAAAACACAGGCGCATGCACGCACACCCCCCCCAGCCACGAAGCAATGGGAGCGGAGGGAGGCTGGAGGCAGGAGGGAGAGCAGATGGGAGGGGGGTGGCTCGGGGGAACCAGGCAGCGGGAGATGCTAACGTGACAGATGTGTTGACTTTAAGTTAAACAGGAAATTGAGGATGTTCGACACAGGGAGGAAAAACACAATAGCTCACGTTAAAGGCAGCGACTTTCCCTGGTCTTTCCCTTCTTTGCTCTCCCGCTTTCATCCAGGTTTCTCTGGTGATTTCTAGCTCTAACCTCGCATGCAGAAACAAGCCAGGGTTTGCACCGACTCTGTCCGTGTGTGCCCACAAGGTGGGAGCTGCAGGGCCAGCCGAGGTGTTTCCCATCTTAGCAGTGCACTGGGAGCCCGGTCATTTATTCCCTGTTCAACTCAGACTCCCCTGAAGTTATTTAATAACATCCTACAGATGACGTGAGTAAAAGTGGGAATGCTGAGCGGCAGGACGAGGCTTTCAATTTGTCCCAGTTCTGGGCAGGGGAAAATACAATAGAGTCGCAATCCTGATTTAGGGTATGGAGGATAAGCAGCAGAGAGTAGAATAAATTGATTTCAATGCAGGAAAAATGAAGTGCCTTGGTGAACTCAACTTCCCCATTAATAAACCTGACTTTTCAGCAGGTCAAACAAGAGTGGCCAGGGCAAGGCTGGGGGATGGCAGCTGTGAAGTTTTACCGAGTTAGCATCCAGGGGGGTGTAGGTCCAGGACAAGGTGACAGACAACAGTAAAATGCAAAGAGAATTGGGGAAATCAAAACCCTGCACCAATTTCTTTGTTAAAGCCTGGAAAGCAGAGGGAAGGAAGACAAACAATACTAGTTTGGAGATCCATCCCCACTCCTAGAGATTAGAGGAGGAAAAATAGTGGCCCCAACACAAATCTAGATACGGAAAAATCAGCAGTGCCAGCTATCTCAGTCTCCAGGACAAGGACTCTGTTCCTGCCTCAGAAGAAGATCCTCCTTATTTTCCCTCTGCCTTTGGCACTGGGGTGAAGAGCCCCTTTGGCATCCCTGTGGAGATGTGTGTCAGCCCAGCACAGCACAGCCAAGCCTTCCTCATTCTTCCCCTGAACCAAAGATTTGACCAAAACCCCACATGTAGGAGTGACAAGAATGTCTACTCTATGGCATGTACAAGTCCCGAGGGTGAGATTAGTGACAGGACAACTTTTTTCTAGCAGCTGTGCACTAGGTAGAGGGCAGAAATCTGTCTTCTCTACACACAGGGTGCTTGCCCTATAACTAAGTAAAATATTCAGGTTTTGGTGCAAACCAGCCTGCCTCCCTCCTTGCATTCCTTTCCCCTCCCCACTCACACATTGTCCCTGAGCTGTGTTATTGGCCTCCTTTCAACATTTTAATGGAGTATTGACAGTGATCCATTTGCACTCCAAATAGATGAACTGCCTTGCATCCCCAGAATCACATTTGCAGAGCCAGCCCAAGAAGGTGGGTTCAGAGAATCTTCTCAGATGTATCAGATGCAATTCATAAATTCATAAAAATTCCTTTTTCTGGTTAGAGAAGCAGCCTGAAAAAGTCTAGCGAGGATATCACACTTTGGAAAACTGCTGGTTTGGGTCTCTTGTCCCTCCTCCTACCTGCTGCTGCACTCCCTCTTCTCTGCAATTATTTATATAGCTCCGTGTTCTTTCCTAATCGAGATGCCATAATGTTCCCTATTGCCTTGCACGTCACTCGTGTGTCACTCTGCATCTGGGCCTGTGGTGACCTCTCAGAGCCTTTGGCAAAGCTGGCAGCAGACAAATGAGTCATCAGCAACCTGCCCCCACCTCCCTTCCCTCTGGCCATTGCCCCCCATGGCTGCCACCCAGCCTGGCTGCAGCAAGGGAGGCCTGGGGGAGTTTAAAGCAGTCTAATCCCCAGGCTGGATAATTCATGGAAAGAGGATTACCCATTCTGTGCAGAGCCCTTACCTAAATAGACACCAGCCTTCCCCTTGCACTGCAGCTTGTGTGGCATGGAGACATTTTCCCCTGCACGGCTTCTCCGTTCCATTTTAGGGGGTTAACTCTGTTCTCACTTAAATCTGGGATAACCCAGTTTCAACTCAAGGAGTTACGGTGCAATAAGCCCAGGGTTAATAAAGCAGAGGCTAGACTGTAGCTCTGTGAGAGCCAGCAGGATCATTGCAGACTCATCTCCAGAAGCATATTTTCTCTTAATAAATGCCAGACTCCTTTGGTGGGGTTAGGGCATATACTGTCTTACTGTATGTTTGGAAACCAGCATCATGGTCCTGAACTACAGAGCCTGACAGAAAGACATCAGCAGGGTGGAAGGGTAAGTGCTAAACTCATATAATCCTGTGGCAGGTTGCAGCAGCCTGCCCTGGGAGCTGGGGATGGCAATTCAGCTCTGCCAACCATCCTCGGGGCTCTCTGGGCAGGTCATCAGGAGCTGGGTTGTCCCCACTGCCAGAGGGGATGAGTATTTGCCAAAATGCTGCTGAAAAGGAAAAGCAATAGGTTACCTTCCCTGCTTGCCCTCACAGAAAGAGGGATAAAGTTGGGAGTTGCAAAAGGTACCCCGGATGGATTCAGCAGCTTTCTGGCAGATCATGTGTCTCTCCTCACCCTCCTCTTTTTCCAGCTCCAGTCATCTTCCTTCCCTCTGCCTCAGATGGTGAACTAAGGTCTGGCACAGACACCACAGCCCAGCACGGCACAGCCGTGCACAGCCGGCACTCCCCTTTCCTACACTGCCTTTCGTCTCTTAAAGTCCTTATGGGACTTTTAGTCACTATAACATTAACGCATTCATTAGCACAGGAGTAATTCCATAATCTTTTCACAAGAGAACAATTCTGGAGGTTCAGCTCATGATCTGGAAAATCAATTTGCTGACTTGACAATGCAGGAAGAGGATTTTTCAAGGCTGGCTTTGGCTTCCCCAGCAGGACTGTTAGCAACCCTGGGACTTCTCAGCCAAGCCAGGAAAAGGCCACCCACAACAGCTCTGAGCAGAGGCAGAACCTTGGGGCTAGCTCAAACCAGGGCAGTGAGGAAGGGAGCTGGGTTTGTGCTGCATCAAGTGCAGACTGTGCCTCAAAACCGAGACCTGTATTGCCAGGTTTTGGTCCAGCAGTGTGCTGTATGAGTGGGACAGCATCACCATGGATCGTGGGGGATTTTCCTGCTTTTTTCATCATTCCTACTTCTTTTTCTCAAAAGCAATGCTCCCAGCTCAGAGGTTATTATGAGCAAGAAAGGAATGCATCTTCATCATCCTGCCTTTTCCCTGCAGGTCCATGCTGGATCAATTCCTGGTTTAAAACTAAAGTCACACACTCCCTGTACTGAACACCAGGTCATGTGCTCTCACTCTCCTCATGGGATTTTTCACATTCACTTTATCTGTGCTTTCAGAAGCTGGTGCCCACACCCTACCTGCAGACCAGCAGCCGGATTTGCAGAGACCATCTGCATGTGCAAAGCTGACTTTTGGGGAGCATCTCTCTGTGCAGGTTGCAGGCTGCATCAGAACCTGGCGCAAGAAGGCACAAAAGCTTGGCTTCCACCTCCAACTCAGCTCCCTCAAACAACAGTTGTCAGGTACCAGTGGCTGTCATTGAGATGTTCCAGAACATAAATGGGTGCAAACAGCATGACTACTTCATGGAACAGACCTCTCATAACTGGGCAAGCTGAACAGGAAGGCTGTCTCCTGTCAGCTGCTTTCTGGGTCTGGCTTTGATGCTCCAGGAGGGTTCCTCCAGTACTCACATTATGCATTTAAAAAACCCTGTCAGGAAAACTGAAGGTGTCATTGCAGATCTGATCTCCAGCTGAGTTCATCTAATACCAGTGGACATGTCTTCCACAGCATGGCCTGAAGAGAGGAGACAACAGAAGCTAGCTAGGACTTCATGAAGCTCATGAGAACCAGGGCAACCGTGTAGGTGACTGCTGCCTGTGCAGGGGAGGGAGAAGTTCCCCTTGTCTTTCTGCTGGAGGGTGGAAGAGGGCTTTTCCATTGGGAAGAAGAATCAGAGGAAGCCCTGGATGCTGCCTCTGCTCCCACTCCTTCATCCAGGTTGTCCTGTAAGACAGGGCAGCCTGACCATGAGCATCCCACTGCATGAAGTATTAGGGCCACTTGTCATTTAGGGCAGAGGCACTAAAGTGTGTTTCCAAATGAGCATCAGACATCTGGCTCAGCGCTTTCACCCTGGGATGATCAGTGCTGCATTAGTGTATATTCAGTATCTGCTATGTAAGCTGGAGAATTAACTCTTTTCCTCTCTCTTCCCCCAAATGGTAACACTGGGGAACCAGTGGAGTCATGAAACAGCAATTTTCATGCCATGTCAGACACAAGACTTGTTCTCATCCTACATGAAATTTCTGCCATGACTCGTCATGGCAAGAGACCCCTTTAAGCTCTCGTATGAGCTTACAAGTGCCTGACCTAAACACAGTGAGGGTTCCCTCAAGCACACCCAGAGCACCGCACTGCTCCTCACCTACACATTATAATCACCAGGCTGTTACTCTTTTTCTTTTTTTCTTTTTTTCTTTTTTGTTTTTTTCCTTCCCTGAGATGATGTACTCCCTGACAAGTACTATCCTTGCTGGAGCCAGTGCCTACCCTTTATTTTTAATAGGTTTTTGGTGTTATGGATCATATTGCTGCAGTTTGAGTGTAATGGAAATTTCCCTTGAACAACACTTGTCCTCTAAAAGAAAAATAGTCCCTGCAGAGCTGTCCACCTGGATGCATTACAGGATGTGCTATAGGCATACATACGTGCACGGGAACTTCTCACCAGGGAACCTGCGTCCCGCAACAGCCACGCTTCAGAGACCCAGCCCTGCCAGCTCCTAAAATCATCGCTTCTTTCTCTCCGTGGCTTCATTTATTCCTTCCTAACAAAGGTGACTAACTGCAGTTTTTAGCTTGAGCTGCATTTACATTCTCCTGAAGACTGGGGAGGGTAATGAAGGGAGGACAATTAAAACGGGTGCGGTAAGCAGCAGGGTAAAGGGGCCGGGCTGCGTGCGGGTACGGGCACCCCCACACAGCCCGGGGTGCCCCCGCCCCGCAGTCACACACAGCACCCACGCAGACACGACAGCCCCTGCCCCCCATGCAAACACCTTCTCTCCTCTTTCCCCCAGCCCACCGTGACCTGGGTGCGCACACTGGGAGCACTCCTTTAAAAACTGAGTTAAAACTCAAGCGCAGCAGGATCTCCGCTCTCTGCAAAGCGAGGGCAGCGTACCGGGGCTGCCTTCAATCCCCGCTCCGCTCGGGCTTGCTCTGACCCCTCCGGTTTCATTGAGCTGACGGAGTCCCTGACGCTTCCCACCCACTCACCCCAACTCAGACACCGACTCCACGCCCTTGAGCATCCTGGTCTTGGGCGGCATCTTTTAGGTTTCGGCAGAGACCTTTTCCCTGCCCCTAAAGCTGCCATCCCCAGAGACCCCAGGGGCTGCCAGCTCTCCGGCAGCTGCCTCTCAGCCCTTTGTGAAGTGAAGCAGAGGGAGCGACTCGCTCTTACCTTGGGCACCCCGAGTTGGCGGCGGTGCGGCGCAGGGCGGGGTGCGGTGCAGCGCGGCTCTGCGCTGGCATCTCCGCTAGCACTGATGCAGCCTGGCCGGGCGCAGCATGCCAATGATGCAGCCCAGGGGATCCCAGCCGAGAGAGCCCAGGGCTGGGAGGGAGCCCAGGGCTGCCTGTCCTACCTGCATCCCTGCCTCCCCCAGCCCGGCTGCAAAACCAGCGGGGAGGCGGCCGAAGAGAATGGGAGAGAGTGACAAGCTGCAGGCAGAGAGAGAGAGGGGAAGCTTGTGTAATTTCATCACAGTAATGAAATCCAGCCTAGTGCCTTGTCACGGTCTCACTCAAACCAGGACATTCCTAAATGTTGCAGCTCTCTACCAGAGTTCTTTTTTTTTTTTTCTTTTTTCTTTTTTTTTTTCCTCCAAATTACTGTCATACAGGAATGTTTCTAGCTGTAAGTAGAAGAGAGTCCTATCGTGACTGGGAATAGTGCTGGCATCCTTCTACTCTCCACTTACATATTAGATCACTGCTACATTCAAGACCTCTCTCCCTAGGATGGCTAGAAGGTGGTGCTGGGGTAGGTGACATGTTTCAGAGAGAATCCTACTGTGGGATAAACCTGTTCTGTTTAAAATCCCCTTGTGTTTATAATTTGGGAGTCCACTGCCAGAAAAGCAGCAGCAGGAAAAATCCTACTGTCCACACAATTTTGTGCTTACAAGAGACCATGTGGACACAACCGTATGGAACGTAGACTGCTGTGGAAATTTGTCCACAATCATTTTGTGTTGTTAAAAAAGATAACCAGGTTACACAAGGAGGTGTCTCGTTGAGGAACAAAGCACAGAGCTCCTAACTCCTAAGAAAGCATTGCCAGTGCACATGGGGGGGATGTCCACACCATACAACACCCCTCCATGCAGAGATGTCCAAATTAGTCCAGATAATGGGAGCAATAAAGAATTTCACTGGTAGATTTCCACTGCTGCTTCTGGTAACCTAACATTAAAGACCAGCATGGAGCTACAGGCTTCTCAGAAAGGAAACAGGGACAGATTTACACAGCAGCACAAATCCCTTGTACTTGCCAAGGGGGTAGAGAAAAGAAGTGGAAGGGCAAGTCCAGCCACTCATCCTGGCTCTATCAGCAGGTAACATCTAGAAAGCTGCTTTCCCACTCCATGCCTCAGTTTCCCCACCTGCAAGCCAGTACTGGTGGTACTGGCCTCTCCAGGATGTATAAGCACTGGGAAATAGCACTTCTTTGGCTGTTTCCAGGGCCCCTCCAGACACACTCCACTTTTCTTCCCTGTCCTGTATTTTGCAACATGCTGGCCCCTCAGCTCACCTGGTTTGAATATACAGCTCAGGTGTATTTGTAATTGATGACAGCATTAAAAATTTGGCTTAAAAATCCTCTTAATCTATTTGCTTGCTGCTACAGTTCCTGTGACTGTACTGGTGGCACCACTTCCATGTGGAAAAAGCAGTAGGTGATTAATTTAGGGTTTTTCAAACCCTGTCATTTAAAAATTGGAACTCAAATCCAAAGTTCATCTTTATTCTCCCTAGCACAATGCATTAGTTTAATTGCATTTTGTGTTTGGTACAGTGCACTGATTGCTTTGATGTGGGAGCAATTCAGAAGTCAATTTATTATCAGCACTCCTGTACACTATGGGCCAAGTATCAAGGCCCTGGCAAAACTAAAAAGCAAGCCATTCTGTCACAGCGGCACTGAGTGTCACTTTGCTTGCCTGTCACCATTCCTCTGAGTTCCCCAGCTCATTAATTCTTAAAATTCTTCTAACCACAGTACCTCTATTTGCATATGTCAGATCCGCTGCAACTTGCACGGGTTATGCTCAGAACGTGCAGCACTATTCAGAACTGCATTTCCCTGGAGAGGGCTTTGGGGCAGTCCCAGAGATGCTTTCCAAGCTCCATCACAGCTACTCTAGAAAGAAGGATGCTCTGCCCCATGTCACCTTCCACCTGCAGGTGGGATATCAAGCGAGAGGAGATGTGGCAGACTGCCCAGACAAGGACCCCAAGGTACCTGCTGGGCTTTTCTTAGTTCCCAGCAAAGTGTCTGCATCCACTTTGTTTACTGTATCCTCCTACACGGAATAGATGTAGCTTGGGTAGATTTGTATCAAATCTCATTGCAGGATGAACAGGGAGGGAGGCAATAAAACCGGGAGACGTTCTTAACCATTGCACTGTGATTATCAGTGTTTCTAATTACCTCTGCACCCGAGGCACAACTGTGAGTCTCCCTGTTAATCACTGCTGGCCGTATCCAGGTACCTCAGACAGAGGAGAACCATTTTCCGCAGCACCATATGGTGCCAGTGGGGAGCCTGAGCCTCACGGGCTGCCTGACATCGAAGGCAGCAGGATGGGAAGGCCTAACATCTTTCTGTTTAAAAGAGCACATTGAGGAAACCCGCAGCAATCCAACTGTTTCAGAGCTGCAAGAAGTAAATGGAAAACAAAGCTGAGCTACAACAAATAATAACCTGGCATGGAGGTGGATGAATTTATATAATCTCTCCTGTCACTGGGAAGTGTCTGTGTAAAGGCTGATCACACAAGTGTATATATCAACACAATTACACAGGCAGAAGGGGCTTGACCTAGCTCTGAGCAACCCTAGACCTCCTGGGAAGGAGGGTGGGGTGGGAGGTCTGGCCCAACTCTCCAAATGAAGCAGCGCCCCACAAACAGAGTCAATCTTTTCTCCCCCTCCTTATCTCATCTATAGTAGCAGAGGTTTCTCTTTGGATCTCTTACACAAACAAGACACTGGGGACCCCTGCCCTGTGTTGCAGAGCTGGGTAAACTGGGGTACCCCTCCTCAGCAGTGCTCAGATGTTGTTGGGAAGGCATATAAGGGAAACCAAAGTGAAGCAAGAAGTTAAGTGGTGATGGAGCAGCCTCTCTTGACGATTTGTGGACTGTCAAGTGAAAGGAAGATTATTAGAGGAAAGGTAGAGCTCCAACACCACACAAAAAACGCAGATTTCATGGCCCTGCAGGAGCCATTGCTTACACACCAGGGTACTGGCTGTGAGAGGCACTTGCTATTACAGGATGTTGAGAGACCAGCAGATGTTCAGGGCAAGGATTTGTGGCTTGGTGTTCAGGGTCCCCTCCACAGACGGGCACTCAGTCATGTGCATGGGTGCACACACTCACATGCACTTGCATGGCTCTCTCCTCTGCCCTGAGCCCTCTCACAGGGTCTGCAAGAGGAGCCCCAGCAGGGTAGAGGCAAGGGCCCCGCAAAAAGTGCTGAGCTGTCACAGTGCAAACTCCTGCACCCTGGTCCCTTTTCCAAACAGCAGCCAGGAAAAGCCAGCTTTAACATCTAGCAGGGGTTAACAAGTCTGAGGGATGTCATGGCAAATCCTTGAGGATGGGGGCTGCGGAGTGGTGACAGCAGGGGCTGGACATTGCCATCTCTCTGAGGTGTATAGTGGCAGCAGGTTGGTGACTGCTGCTCTCCGCTGGTGATGGCCATCCATTCAGGATCAACCCTTATGTTCCTCTCCCTCCACCACTTCAGCTAATGAAACTTTGCTTACTAAAGCCAGAATCCCACCTTAATATAAGGGAGAGTCCCAGGCAATGTTTGATTCCATCTGCTATTATACCTGGCAAGTGGCATTAGTAATACAGATAATTAACACAATGTAAAGAGCTATACAAGCGTTAAGCCTAATTATTGGTATTGTTGCCTGCTTGCTGGCAGGCATAAGTAAAATGCATATGGAAGAAATCCCTATATCAATAAAATAGCTGTCAGCCCTCTGTGCTGCGGGTCTTGTTGTGAAGGCAGGACCTTGCTGAGACCCAAAAACAATTTAGGAGGGGACAGCAAGGAGTAAAGGGAGAAAGCTGAGCCACATCACATTGTCTTCCATGAGAAAGGGACAGAGCTGCTGCCCTGTTCAGGGAAATGGCCAGCTTAAACATGGGCAGAAAAGGGGTTTATGTCGAGCACACTGCAGTGTGAAATCAAGCTGAAGACAGGGTTTGGATCTGGTAAAGCTTTCTATATCCACAGTTCAGATTGGCTATATGGATATGTACATACACACATATACCTACTGGATGTGGCATGCTGTTCAGTGCTGGTCAGAAGCAGAAAAAGACCCTCACTGGATGCTGTAACACCTGCAGCATGAGACTTGCCACCCACATCACTACCATGCTGCATAGAAATATTAAAAAGAGAGGTGAATTGCTGAAACTAGGAGAAAGGGGGAAGAAAATCTCCATGCATTTTATATTTTCTACCAAATTTCTGAGTACATCTGACTAAGGCTCTGTTTTCACAAACTGTAATAATGCTAATTTTCCTTAAATTAAGCCATCACTTCCTGCTTCACACTGCACAGTCAGCCACTCACAAGGGGCCGGGGAATCCCAGCACAACCTGCGCTCTCAAGTATCAGCCCTGTCGCCTCCTCAGAGAGGTGATTCATGAGAATACAGGCTGCAAAAATGTGATCTGCATTTGTGCCTTCTGAACCAAAGGAGCTCCTGAAATATCTAAAACCCGAACGATAGCACCACTGCTGAGGTTTCAGGGCAATAGTGCAGCCACTGGCCTGATAGCAATTTAACCAAATTGCAAACGTGAGCTGGAGAGGCTCTAGAAAACAAGGAAATGAGCACAGTAGTAAGCACGTAGCTGAAAACTATTTGTGGTATAGAAGGTTCAGTTTTCCAAAGAGCCACTGCTCTTAAAAGGTGCCACTGATGCGTGCTGTGACAGGTCAGGGAGATGCAGTGTCAGACGATGTTCAGCAGCAGCATCACTGCTTCTAAATGGTTGAATGTAAAGGGATGAGGGTGTTTGAATTTCTCTAATCCAGCAGAAACCGTTCCATAAGACAGGCTTGAGTGGAAAAACACGGGTATGTTGGCAGGTCTTGGTGCAAAGGCCAAGCTAATGAGCGTGGTAGGACCTGTGCTGATAGTGTGGGATCCATTCAAGTGTAGCACTGTCGTCATCTCGTGCAAGGCTCTGCTGAAGGCAGTGCACCACCAAACAGCTGCATCTACCAGCATCATCCTAAACATTATTTTTTTAATCGATTTTCCTTTTTATTTTTTAACCTGTTGTTTGAGGTTTTTTTCCCCTCTTAGCTGAGGTTTAAAATCCCAAGTACAAGTGCTGTGAACTATTAAAGAGCAGTTCATGCATCTCTTCCCCTGTTTTCATATTTCAAAATGGAAGAATATATTGCCAGGTTAACTCTTACTTTGCAAAGCTCTCATGTGTTAGGCAGTGTTTATTTATGTGGAAAGGATGAATGGTTCCCTACACTTTAATAGCACAATCAGAGACAAAGTCCTCAGCATTAATATTTAACATCCTTTGTTATGTACATGCTTGACTGTTATTCAGAGAAGGCTGAGTCAGGGGATCAGAAGCTCCTGGGTACTGAATAAGCATTATTTGTGGGATTTCTCTGAGTGGGAACTGGCAAGTAGAAAAGACATTGTTTTTATGTGTGGCAGCCCAATTGCCAAGAAACTGCATTTATGTATAGTGTATAATATATGCAAGAAACTGCTGCAATGGCACTCTGTGGCTTTTTTCACCACATGAGATGTTATTGCCTGCTTGCTCTCACCCTGTGCACATACATCGGTATTAATTTTATGAGAAATGAAGGAGAAATTCTAACAGACTAAAATCCCCTGCAAATTCATTATTATTCATGCAACGGTAAGATATAGAAATCTCAGAGAAAGAGCAGGCCCTAAGGAGCAGGCATTGTATAATTCATAGCACAGTCACTTCTATCTCTTATCTTTCATCCAGCTTTTCTATGAGCTAGACAACTGAGTACATTAAGAGTACATTACATGCTACATCGTTAGCATTTCTTCTTCTCTTTTGTGTGCATACATACAGATAAACGCTTACTCCATATGCTACATTAAATAAATATTAACCTTAAATTTGCACTTCCTCTGTGCCCATTGTGATAACGCTGATGGTTATAGATGGTTCCATCCTGCCCCCGTGTAGAACCATGTACAGAATAGACACCAACATTGTCAGTAGCTTTCCAGTTATCAGAGCTATAGCTGTTTTTCAATTTAAATTGCCCATAAATGCTACACTTGCAAAGTCTTTCCATATTTCCATGATTACTCTGCAACTATAGCAAAGGGTCTAAGCCTGGTGTACAGAACTCATTTAATCTCAGTAACTTTTAGGAACACTCTGTCAGATGTGGGCATCTAAGGGTATAAGAAAATGACATATATTACATTAGGGAGAAATTAAATGTGAGCCTTTAATTCCACATGTAAAGAGACAGAGGATGGTGGGGTTAGGGATTCAGTTTTTTTCTTACTCATCTGGAACAGCCTTTTCTTCTTGAAGCTAGGCTTTCTGGGGTATTTCCTTGAGGGAAGCAGAGGGGCCTCCCCCTTCTTCAATAAAAGATTGAGAAAAAAAAAAGAGCTGAGTGATTTTCAAGCAAAAATCACCTTAGCTGTTTGCTCATGTCTTTGTCTCACAACTTATACAGAAGGATGCTGTAAGCCATATCAGAAGTGACTTAACTGAGTTCAATGTGCACTGGGCTTCATCTGCATCCTGGGCATCCCAATGGACAGAAGCCTCCCTGGGCTGAAAACACCACAGCCAGGCTGCTTCCCAGTAATGCAGCTGGAGGGAAAACGGGATTGGGAGATATCTTCATAGGATGCATCTGGAAATTGGGTGAAGAAAGAGTTGCTGACGATCCTAGAAGTGTTTTGGGTATTTGCACCATTGGTTTATGACCTTGTGAAATTATCTACCACCACCGAGGCTCGACGTGAAACAGGTCGTGTTTGCACTTGGTATAAAACTGGAGAGAAAGGGGAAAATTCCCCTGAGTAGAAGTGAAGAGGAGGTGGAGGAAGGCAGGGAAAAGCATCCGTCTAACACCCCAGGGAAGGAGAGAGGAGCCTGAAGCAGCAGGCGGCTGCCGGGCTGCAGTGGGGACCAGCCTTCAGCAGGTGGCAGCAGGGGAGCTGGGCATGGATGGAGGAGATGCTGCTGCCGGCTCGGAGCACCCGGGACACCGCACAGGCTCGGGCGGTTCGTTCATCAGCCTCCTAATGACTTCTGTCCGTCAGCAAAAAGGTAAAAAGAGAAGAAAAAAAAAAAAAAAAAAAAAAAAATAAAGCC
>WTSP01026264.1:0-19834 GCA_025331215.1 Actenoides lindsayi
TAGAATTGTCAGGGTTGGAAGGGACCTTAAAGATCATCTAGTTCCAACCCCCCCTGCCATGGGCAGGGACACCTCCCGCTAGAGCAGTTTGCTCAGAGCCCCATCCAGCCTGGTCTTAAAAACTTCCAGGGATGGGGCTTCCACCACCTCCCTGGGCAACCTGTTCAAAGTTCCTTTTGTCTGCCCTACTGATACATATTAGTAAGAAAATCATCTGTGAAGTGACTAATATAGAAGTCCTTAGTAATCATGAGTCTACAGAGAAAAAAAATAATCCCACAGGCAATAATGTGGGTAGTGCAGCAACAGGTATACACACAGACTTCAGAGCTCAGTAAATGCGATGTGATGATTCATGTGTAGAAAGTCTCTGTGCATTTGAACTTACAGCTGAGAAAGTTCACTGAGCTATTAGTTTAACTGAACCCTGGGACTCTGTATTTTAAAAACAACAAAAATTCTGAAAGGCATTATTTTAATTTACAATCATTCAAGAAAACTGTCTTAAGTAACTTACTAAGCATATGTCCATGGATAACTGTGAGGGTTCTTAAGCAGTCGTATCCTAGACTGCTTTTTTTTCTGTGATGACAGCACCACCCCTTCAGTTTCCTAGCTAGACTTTCAAAGCTTTCACTGACAACATGATTGTCCTAAATATATACCTGACATACTGTTCTAACTCAGGAATTTGAATTTAAAATTGACCTGGTTTAGCCATTTGAGAAGTCTAAATAATGTGATTTCAGTCTTGCATGAGACACAGTAGAAATGGAAATATAACCTCATCCCATTTTTCTTTTTGGGAAACACAAGATTATTGCTTGCAGATTAGCATGTCTGAAATGCTAGAGGTTTTTTGTTCCTGCCAAGCCAATTTAGTTTCCAACAGAGTTCAGATGTTCCATGCCTTGTACAGGATGCAGGATTTATAGTTCTCATGTATATTGCATCATTTCTGGCAGAAGACTGGCCTTTATGACCCTAGTGGTTTTTTCAAGTTCTGTGTTTCTATGGTAGGAGTTTTCAATGGGATTGTATCCTAGTATGTATTTTATTTCTTCATCCTATGTGACAATCCAGTAAACATTATTCCATATGCTGTACTGGAGAAAAATTGAGGTTTCCAAATTTCAGTCCAATGTCTGGTTTCAAAGCTTACTGGCATATGTAGATTTGAATGTCAAATCACACTGTATCTTCTTTTTAACCTCTATCATAATTTCAATGCAATAATATAGTACAAAACATTGTTAATATGTCTTTGTGGGTTTCAAATACTTTTTTTGTGTTCTTTGAATTTTTTTCTATGTCATTCACACACTACAGTGCTGTTGGTTAGAATGTTCTAGGTAACATTTCCTGCTCTACAAGGTGATTGAAGATTACGCCCTGGTAATATTTCTTCAGCTATCTTTTGTCTTCATGTAATACATAGCTGATTTACACATATATGGGCAGAAAAAGTCTGACTTTCTATGCAAGGGGAAATCTGGTAGAATACTGTTAAGTAATTAATTGCTACAATATTGAAAGGAAAATGTTTACTTGAATGTGTATATATATTTTTATTTATTCTAATGCCAGTCACATCATCAGGGCAAAAATAATTTGTTGGAGTTTTCTTAGTTGATCTCCTCACCTAAAAGAAGTCATTGTCTTAAAAGCTGATATATACGGTTCAGCAGTACGAAATGCTGGAGCTGTAAGCTTTACAGATTTTTTTTTGGGGGGGGTATATATTAAGTGAGTTTTAGAGAGAGCATTTAAAGCAGAAGAAAACAGAGTTTGTCTAAGGTAGAATTAAGTCTAAACAGTAGCACAATAAAAAGTATAAAGACAAATGTGGGTGAAGGGGTGCACAGAGGGATCTTTCAGCTAGCAAGTTCTTTGGGATTTCTGACAGCTGACATAGAAAAGAAAGTGAGGGGTTTTTGTGTCCCTACAATTAAGATTTGGAAAACTTGACTTGCAAAAAAAAAAATGTCGAAGCAAAAGAATTTGGAGAGTTGAAGTTTATAATTTAAAAAAAAAAAATCTTCTTCTTTTTTATATATGTGACTTTTATTTTCCTTCATTTGTGCTGTATATAGAAACAAAATATGGGTAAGAATAAGTTGGTGTCACTATTTGACCTGGAAAAGAATTGGATAGGGAGGAAAAAGTATCTGCATTGAAAGAATGGAGAAGAAGGCCTTGCCTCTAATATGGAGGCAGTATAGTGCCTGTCCTGTGCTTTTTATCATTAAAGAACTCTTTATAATAGAAAAGCACAGGACAAGAATTATGTTGTAAAGTTTTGTGGTTTTGATTGCCCCTCCTCCCAGTAATAATGACGTCTGAAAATAAATGCAGGCAACTTAAAATAAAGATAGGTACATTACAGAATAAGAATGCCAAAATAGACTTTAGCTTTGTTGGAACTACATGACAAAAAATGGTCCCCTTAACTAATTGCATTAACAGCCTCACGACGCATCTTGATAGTGACAGAAGCTTAGTGACTGACAGATTATAATTTTTTTTCCCTAATTATTCCTGCTTTAAGTCCCACTTGTGGAGAAAATGTTGTTTCAGGTGAACAAAGAACTTTAACATCACTTGTTTGTAGTAAATTGCAAGTTTTATTGCAGATGTGTTGAATTTTGTGGTTCAGAACTCCCTGGCTGCAATTTGATATGTAAAATTTGCTATGTCTAGCTTACACATTTTAAGGTTATCTTACTCCAGACTCCCTGATCGCTTGTGAAGAAATTACCATATTGGTTTGTATCATGTTTTGAAAGCTTAAAAAAAAAAAAAAAAAAAAAGGCCTGGAAAGACAATTGAAAAGTATAATGGTTAGATTATGAAATCATGGAACTTCCTCATTTATGTCCAGTCATGCAGGATATGGGAGCTTTTGAGTTACCTGGTGGAAATTCTTGTTCTGCTGTGTTGAAACTTTTGTACAATGATGATCCGTGTAAGCAGTGATAGTGAACACAACAGACTGTCAGACTCTGATTCTGGACGACACCTGAAGAGTTTGTTCTGCTAAAACTTTTTTTTACAAAGGTGCCAAGGAAATGAACGTAACTGCTGCAAACCCCACCTTAAAGTAAAAGAGAGGCTGAGTAGCAAAGTGCTCTCCATTCTGTAACAGCAAGCAGATGTTAGCAAACAGGAAGACTGAAGTATTGTCAGAAGTAAGATGCATTCTAGTTGCAAAGCACGGAATAGTAGCTTTCACTTGTCTGAGGTTTTTTTGATGTTATAATAAATCCATCTTTCAAACGTACTGCTAGATCAAAAACTCTGCAGCAACACAAAGCAAAGGGCTAATCTGGTGCAGAGTCTCCAAAACTATATCACCACTTAAAGAAAAAATGAACAAACAACACAACAAAACAAATCAAACAAACAAAACCCAAACAAACAAATTTGAACCTGTAATAACTTTATGCTAACTACGGGAGTACAGTCAATATCAGATCTAGCATAAGGCCGGTCCAGATGAAATGTGTACTCCTGAATGTTTTTATGTGGCACAGTACTGGTATTATTGCTCAGAATCAGTCTCAGAGAAAGAACATGAATATGATTACCAGAGTCATATAAAAAGAAATTAATAAATAAATAAATAAATAGGAGAAAGAAAAGGTGGCTTCCTCTAAGGACCAAACAAAAAGCGAAACCAAGTTGGACTGAACATCTAGCTCCTAGCTGGTGCCATTAACAGCCTCAAAAGTTGGAGATGACTTTGTATTTTGAGTGAAGAGAAAGAGATGTTGAAGGTGGACTATAAGAAGGTCTAGAGTTATTCTTGCTTGGCAAATCCTAGTTGTAATGTCAAACGCTATTGCTCGTCACAGGCTGAAGCTTATGGCAAGTGGACTCTGCACTGTGGACACTTAACAAGATTCCTCCCCTCAAAAGCAAAAGGAATTGAGATGAAAAAGAGATGCAGAGTAGCCGTTGCAGTTTGCAAAGAATAATGCTCACCACACCGTCTGTGGCTCTGTGCAACACATGCCCAGGCATATTCTAGTGTTCGGAGTAATATGCAAGTATTGCAATAAATTGCATCACTTTCATAAAAGTTTGCCAGCACTTTGCTTTTATGCCAGGCACATTAAGATGGCTTACAACAGCATCAGTGCAAAAGAATCATTTTGAGATGTCACAGACAATGTCAGACCAGCAGATAGCTCATTTGTCAGGCAATGTGCATTTGATGAAGGAAAAAGTACTGCTTGGATATAAAGTAGTAGCTTATAACAAAACTGAAAAATGAGCTAAAAAGATGAGGGGTTTGGTTTTCTTTGTTTGTGGTGGGGTTTTTTAAATTATTTTTTTGTTCTTCCTGATTCTTGCCTGTAGGAATGGTTTTAGGTAACCCTAAAAGAGGAGCTAGAAAGACTTGCTACTCTGATTCTCAGAGGGAATGCAGTGTAGTATCATAAGACATGGTGCTTGTTTTCTTGTGGCTCCTTTTATCACTGCTGGATTATTTTTTCCTTTTTCCTTCTTTTTTTCCCCACCCACTATAGTATAACAATTATAAGTGAAAGCTTTTTATGCAGTTAGTATTTTTAATTCTTCTTGGATGGTCTCTCATGCCTCTAACGACATTCAGAAAGTAGCTTTTTCTTCAGTGATGGCACTAATCTGGCTGTCTTTCTGCTACCTGGACAGCTACTTTTGAGGAAACCTGTATGAATTCATTGGTTTCAACATCCTCAGTTCTCTGTAAAAAAGTTCTTGAAATTTGGTTTGAAGACTTAAGCATCAGTGGGTGATACACAAGCCTATGAAAGATGACAGCTGCCTAGTTCTCTTGTATTCGCTGTTACACAGAAAGAAATTGTTCGCAAAAATATTTACCAGGATTCAGAATCATAAGAGTCCCACACTTTACTTAGGCCTTCCTTTGGAGGGGAGAAGGAAAAAAAGCAGAAAAAAATAACAGCATGCACCTTCTTTGGATGAGAGTTTTCTGCAGACTGCAATCCAAGCCCCAATGAGCATACAGACTTTTGTTTTGTTTAATAAGCTGTAGCCTGGTCTGTACACCTGAAGCATTCAGGTGCATAAAGCTGAACGTAAAGTGTGGCAAACCTGCAGGGCTACGATAGCAACAGATAAAAAAAGAGGTAATTTAAGAACATATACTATAAAGGTGCCTAATGCCATCATAGAATCACAGAATGTTATCCTATGAAAGCAGGTGAGGTATCCTGGAGCCAGCGAAGACAACTTAAGGAAATCTTGGCCTAATGTGGCAGCTGGATTTAGTGACCTCTGCATTAAGAAAGACGAGAGGCCATAGCTCCTGGAAAAGACCCTGCCTAGCTAGCAGGGCAAAGCACAGAAATTGTGCTCTGAGCGCTGGTGCAGTGGGGCTCGGCTGCTGCAGTTGGTCATGCCAGACTGCTTGCACCCAAGCCTTACAACGATGCTCTGGTGTGCGGCCTTATGGCTATGTGACAAGTCTGCAATGGCTGTCCTCGCTAAACCTGTCAGTTTCTGTGCCTTGTCTAAATACAGGAGGACACATGAATAAGACAGATGGACATGGACTCCCAGAAGGTTGAAGGATAAGCTGATGACAACATGGCAAACTGCAAGGTTCCCCACAGGGGTTGGGGCGATCCCAACCATACAAGCTGGGGGATTAATTGATTGAGAGGAGCACTGAGGAGGACTTGGGAATAACAGTGGATGAAAAGCTGGACATGAGCTGGCAATGTGTGCTCACAGCCTGGAATGCCAGCTGTATCCAGGACTGTGTGAAAAGACTTGTGGCCAGCAGGTTGAGGAAGGTGGTTCTGCTGCTCCACCTGCTCTGGTAAGACCTCACCTAGTGTACCCTATCCAGCTCTGGAGCCCTCAGCACAAGGACATGAACCTGTTGGAGTAAGTCCAGAGGAGAGCCATAAAAATGATCAGAAGACTGAAGCACTTCTCCTATGAGGAGAGGCTGGGGGAGTTGGGGTTGTTCAGCCTGGAGAAGGCTCTAGAAGACCTTCTTGTGACCTTTCAGGACATCAACAGGGCCTGTAAGAAAAATAGGGAGTGTCTTTTTATCAGGGTCTGTTGCAATAGGTGAAGGGGCGATGGTTTTAAATTAAAGAAGGGTAGGCTTAGATTTCATACAAGGAAGACATTTTTTCCAATGAGGTTGGTGAACCATTGGCACAGGCTGCCCAGGGAGCAGATAGATGCCGCATCCCTGGAAACGTTCAAGGTGATGATGGATGCTGCTCTGAGCAACCTGCTCTTGTTAGATACCCCTGCTCACTGCAGGGGGGGACGGGGGACGGGGGACTAGATGACCTTTAAAAGTCCCTTCCAACCCAAACCCTTCTGTGCCTCTATGATAAGCTCCGTGCAAAGACACCCGCAAGGCCAGTGAAGTCCGACCGCGTGCGGGCAGCACTTGACTTCGCCGCAGGTACCTGCGGGCTCCGGGAGCTGCCCGGCCCGGGGAGGGGAGCAGAGCAGGCCCTGCCCGTCCCACCTCGCCCAGTCCCGCGCGGCAGGTGCGGGTGCCCGCTCGGGCCCGGATTTCCCGGGGGCCGCGCGGGCGGGCGGGGCTTGGGCGGCGCATGCGCCCGCCGGCCGGGCTGGCCGCGGGAGGGAGGTGGGGCCGGGGCGGCTGTGTGGAGAGAGGGCGGCGGCGCTGCCGCCGAGGAGAAACTCCGGAGGGGAAGCGGCAGCTGCCGGCCTCCACCCCCCACCCTGTTGCGGAAAGGGGGAAGCGAGCGGCCGGTCCCTACTCCCCGTCCCGCCGGCACACGGTCCTGCCCTGGGCTCGGCGCGCCCCGCCGCAGGAGGGAGCGGCGGCCGGCGCCGCGCCCGAGGCGGAGGGCGGGCGGGCGGGCAGCCGGGGCCCCGAGCCGCCACCGGAGGGGAGGGGTGTTCTCGCACCCCCGGACCCGGCCCGGGTGGATGAGCAGCCTCGAGGGCGGCGGCGGCGGCTTTTGCGGCCTCTCCATGGCTGGGCCCCGGCGGTGAGGGCAGCGGGAGCCGCCTGTGTCCGCGTCGCGCAGGGAGGCAGCGCAGCCACCAGGGGGCGGGCGGGGAGGGGGATGAGCGCCGCAGCCGCCGCCGCCTCTGCGGGAGCCGCCGTCCCCTCCTGCACCGTAGCCGAGGACGGCTTCTTATTTTCAAGCGGCTCTGGTCCGGCGGGGCCCATGGGGCCCGAAGAGGGCTCAGCGGGCGGGCTGGGAGCCTTGCCCAGTGCCCTGGCGCCGCCGTCGTTGGGCTGCCGGAGTCGCTACCAGCTGCTGCTCTCCGGGAAGGCCCTGGCCGACAGATACCGGAAGATTTACACAGCGGCGCTGAGCGACCGGGAGCTGGGGAGCCATCCGGGCAGGTAACGCGCGCCGAGCTCTGTACTGAGCGATACGGGAGACCCCTCGGCGGCCGCCGCCGCCACCCCTCCCATCGCCAGCTGGCAGCGGCCATTCCCCCGGCGGCTCCCCCCCTGCCCCCTTCATGCATCTTCTTTCCAGCAGCGGCACGTCTCTCCTCTCCCGGCCATCCGCCCTTCTCGCCCCCTTGTCAGGCAGCGAGGTTGCCCCCGCTGCCTCTGCCATGTGGCCGCTGCCGGGGAACGGAGCGGGCGGTGATGTAACCCGGCGGCTGCCCAGGTGCCACCCCTTCCCCGCCGCCCGGGCCCTGCCGCTAGCTTGGCTAGCGTTACCGTGCAGATGGCGCTACCACCCCCCGTTCCCGGAGCCCGGCGTGTGTGTGTGAGGAGGTTACCTGTGCCCGCTCCCCTCCCCCAGTGCGGCGGCCGGGGGCTCTGTCACGCCCTTGTGGCGGAGGGTAGCGATGTAAAGCCCCGCTCCGCCCGGCACTGCCGCGGCCGCCTGGGGGACCGGAGCGTTTCCTCACGGTGTCCATGTTGAGACCTCGGTCTGGGCTCGCTTCGGCCGGGGCCTGTCGTGCCACTGAAACGGGCTGAGCCCCGTGGTCTCTACCGAGGCGCGCCGCTGCCTGCTGTGCAGGGCACCCGCGGATCCCGCTGCCCGGGTGTCCCGACCGAGGGACCACGGTGCTCTGCCCTGTGTCGGAGCAGCCTTTAGCTGCCGTGCCTTGTTTTTCCTCCTCTTTCGGTAATCTCTTCCTTTGCCGCGTTGTAGGCGGCCTCGGGAAGCCGCGTCTTTAGGCAGGGCTTTCCAGGGGTAGCCGGGGGGTTGGGAGGGGTGTTGCTGTCCCCCCGGGGCAGATGGTGCCCCTCGGGGCTTCCTTTCCCGCCGGTAAGCTGCCGGTCCTGCCAGCCGGCTCGTGGGCTACGTCCCTGGGCCGCAGCAGGGTGCCTTGATGGTCCGGCCGCCTTTTCCACCGGCGTGCCTCGCTGCCCTCCCCTCAACCTGGGCGCCGCACAGGCCGTGTGACAGGCGGGGCGGGGGGCGCCGAATGGTGCCGGGAGCCTGCGGGCTGAGACGATGAGGGGCCGCGGGAGTGGGAGGGGCCGCCGCGGCCTTTACCTCGCAGCCCCGGCCCGGGCGGCCCCTCCCGGCGGCAGAGGCCGGAGAGCGGTGGAGACGAGGGCGGGGTGCCCGGCCGGAGCCTGGGCCCGGCGGCGGCTCTGTGTGAGGTGGGCGAGGGGCGGGCTCCCCCGTGGTGCCCGGGCGCTCCCCATTGTTTCCCTCCGGAGGTCGCCGAGGATGCGGATGACACGAAACCGGCACCTTCCTGTGTTCTCAGCCTCTGCTGGCCTTGGGCTGTGATGTGGGTGGCCAGGTCGTAAGGAGAGCTTTGAGTCACCGTTGTTTCAAGTTTGTAATTGGTTGTAAAGCACTATGTGGTTGGCTTCGTCCGTTTTGGTGTTTTTTCTCGGCCTGACTGGAACAGCAGGACCTGCTTCCCCCCACAGAAAGGCTGTGTCTAGGAGTGGAATTAACATAAGAACCTAGGAATAACATACATTTCCCAGTTTGCCCATGGCAAATGCTGGAAGCGTGGACTGTTAACACTGGCATTTGGTATCTTTGCAATCGCTGAGTTCTTTTCATCGTGTGTGACAGCGAAATGATAGTTCCTTTTTTTTCCTCCTGTCTAGACCTGTGTTTTCTTACCCCATGTATTCCTTAGTTCAGTGCTCATGCTTTTTCTTTTAAATCTTCCCACTTTTGAGCTTTGTATCAAAATAATCCTGGGACTGCAAGTGCTAAATGTAAGGAAATCAGCTGTGCAGTTGCTTCATGGTGTTCAGATATCTGCCTGAATTTAGCAGTAAGGTACCTGTATTTTTTTTAAAGCTGTCATTTTGAGTTCCATGTGTCCTCCATGTTTTTTTGGTTTCGAGATGATTCAACTGGTATCTCGTGTACTTTCGGTTGTAGAAAATAGTAGCTTTAGATGGATGTAAATGTTCTTAAAATATTTATGTTCTTAAAATGTGTACATATATACATACAACTATGTTCTTAAAATAATTAATTTTAACTCTGGGATACCACAGATTACATTCTTCTGGATTCTGTTTCTTATTAGCGGGTTCTTATGAGAATGACAGTTAAAAGAAACAGTGATATGTGTAAATACTGTATGTCTTTATTTTTGAAGGCTAGATTTAGTCCCGTATCTTGGTGCTACCTTCAGAAAGTGCAGTTATTTAGAAGAACTGAACTGAGAAGTAAAATTACCAAACAGAATTAGTTCTGTTCTCCCTCAAACCAGGACAGTTACATATATCTTGTGTCATCTTACAGCAAATCAAAGTAGCCAGACACCTCATACAGAGGAAACCAGCTACATTAAGTTATTGGCAAGTACAGGAGAGCTAGTCAATACTGGTGAATACAGCCAATGGGTATTGCAGGAATATTTAATTGTCACTTAGTTGCCTGCTATCTCTTGGTACTCGCCCCCAATGTCTCCGGTATCAGACTGATGGCAGCTAAGGTACCACTCATTATCCTTCACCCTTTCTCCATATTAGTCTCAAAATACTGCAGTTTAAGGTTTGAGAACTTGAGCTACCTGGTAGTCTTAAAATCTTTTTTATGAAAGTGGTAAAAATCACAAACAATTTCTAAAGATTTGTGACTGTGCCTACTTAGTACAGTAGCTAAGTGTCAGATAAAGTAATTGGAGGTTAAGGTAACATAGTTAATACCAAGAGTCTTAACTTGATTTTTATTTACGTAGAAAATGTGAAGCTTCAAATCTGTCAGTAAGAGTGTTTGTGAATAAAAAAAATACTTTGGAGTAGCTTAAAAAGCACCAACAAAATTTGTTTATGGACATGAATAAAATTACACCTGTGTTCCAAGAAGAGTAATTTGAAGGACATTAGTGCAACCTACTTGCAATATGTTGATTTAGAACTTTTGCATCAAGTCTCCAAAGCTGTACTCTGCACTTCATGTGGAGTCACCAACACCTATCTCAGTGAGTGGTTTTATTCCAAACCTGACTTGAATGTTTGTGATGAGCTGGAAAGCAGTATGAAAATGCTGGTGCATAGACAAGGAAATTAAACGTTTTGGAGCTTATCTGAAAGTCACGAGTAAGATTAATATCACATTTGCAAGGTGTTTGTGCTGGCTGTCATCTGAAAGTGGTGAATATCACGTGTCGAGTAGGATGCGGTAATTGGCTTTGGAACAGAACTCGCAGTGCTTTGCATCTCCTCATGTGATACTGGCTGCCCTGTCATGAGCACTCCAAAGGAGTCAGCGCGGTCAGTGTACTTGTTCCCCCTGCCACGTTGACATAATTATTTATGTAGCCTCTTGCAGTAACAGATTAGAGACTCGCACCACTGGGTTAAAATTAACTCGGCAAAAATGGTTTGTTGTAATCCAGACTAATTCCCTGATCTAGTTCACCTTGTGATTGTGCTTGTGACAGCGTGAGGAGAAGAGTTGCACATAGATATATATGTACAGAGGGGTGGGAGCAGAGAAACTGCTGGTTTTGCCACTGGTGCCAGCCTCATAATTTTCTGGAAGGGAACAAATAAGTGTCTAATCCTGCAATTTACCATACAGCTGTCTTTGCTCAGATAACAATGTTAAGGCTTCGTTACAGCACTACTAGCAGTGGCAAACTTGTCAAGCTTGGTTTGGAAGATAAATGTAGTCTTGAGTGTGCGTAGTTTGTGGTGACTGAAATGCATAAAAATGACTAGTGATGGCACAGTGGCTAGCGTAGCAGTGGAAGGCTGTAAAACACGAGTAGAAGTATGAGCCTCTTCAGAGAGCAAGGAAAAACCTCATGTTGTTGGGAGTGTTGTCTTACATGCAGGGTGCCGAGTAGTTGAAATGGGAAGTCTGCTCTCTGTTACTGAAGCAATGCAAGTTGGTACTCGCTTTCAGTCCTGAAGCTTTGTATTTGCGAAGGAAGCTATTTCTGTTTTTTCGCGTTTTTGCTGTCTTCAAACAGTTTTTTTTCTGTTGTATAACTTCTGTTCAGCTGGATAGGGGTGTTTGTTACACTTGTTATCTCTTGCATATCTTAGGGCTTTCCCTAAACCGTCAATCCCTTTACTCTTCTTTTACCTATGGATGTGCTACTGAAAATATCAGTTAGGTTTAGTGTGGTCTTTGTGACTGCTTGTCAAATATGGATAAATATACAACTTTTAATGGCTTTAGTGTGACCTGTTTTGTAATGAAAATGTTTGCTATGTAATTTTGTCTAGCTTGAAATTTTAATATTGCAATGACAATATGCTCTAAAATGGCAATAATTTCACACTCATGTTAAAGGGTTTTTCGTCGGTTTTACAGCGTATCAAGTGATCTTTACTAAAAATGTCACTTTTTTTTTTTTGTCCATAGGACATCAATTCAAGTAACATGCAGATCCAAGAAACATTTCTGATTAGGTTCTTTAGTTAAGTTGCACTTTTCAAATTTCTTGTGAGGACTGCTTCTAGATTTCTGTTGTAAGATTAGCTAGCAGAGATGTAGTGGTATTTATTGAATAAGATTTAATATGGAATAATATTTAATATTGAAAAATTCTTATGATCCTTGCTAAAGAGAGACATCCTACTGAGCTTGTCAGGTGTTAAAGTTGTTCACCATGTAAAGTTCAATAGAAATATTCTATAAATTAGTTGTAAAAATGTTAACCATTTGAAACGCAAATGCTTTGGGGGTCATTTGTTTTGGTTTTGTTGGGGTTTTTTTGTCCATTTATTTTTATTGCTCAATTGCTTCTCTTAACTTGGATCCTTCAGAAAAGTTTCTGTTTGTATTGTGAGAACAAAACCCTCAAACAAGTCTTTTGTGAAGTGACTTGATTGAATTCAAGGAAAATTTCAGTTGATCACTGGAATGTAAGATTTCTGCTCTTAACCCAAAATTGGATGACTCTTTTTCCAGACATTTTTGGCTGAGGAAGAGGCAGCCAACTTTCATTCTTAGTGATTCTTTCTACTGGATGGTAAAAGAAATTCTTTGAAGTAGGCCAGCTCACCCATACTCACAGTTGTAAATTACATATTCTCTGGAGAAAATTGGTCATCAGGTTAGTCTTTAGGCTTTTTAAAGTTGACACACAGTCTTCCCGTATGCCCCTTCTTATGCTCAGTAATGCAGTGGGGTTTTTTTGTTCCTGGAAGGTTTTAAGTGTATAATTTTTTAAGATTTATTGGAAAAACACTACTGAAACTCTTTTACGCTACCATGTTATTAAAGAACTTGTAGAAACCATGTTTAGTAAATTTAGATACCTGAAATTTGTGTTAGTTTGATTGTTGGTACACCGAAAGCTTTAATTTCTTCACACTTGAAGCCTTTGCAAAAGCTGTAGCTTGTTTTTTGTTTGGGACTTCATGCTTTTTAAAAAGAAATAATAAATGCAGAAAATTTGGAAGCCTTCATTTTAAAAAATAAAGGGTGTATACGTAAGGACTAACACAATTATAGCAGTGTTTCTTCTGAAGTACTACATATTACATTTTCCTGCTTATTCCTGTGAAAAGGTTTGCTTTGTATTCCTCTTTCAATTGAAATATTCTATTCTCCTCTCTTTTTCAATTATCATATTTTTTAAATATCATTAAAAAAATTAAAGGTAAAATTAGGTAAACGTAAAACTTTATTTCATTGGAAAATCAAAGTGCTGTTGATTTTTACATTAAGCTAACCTGTGCATTAGAAAAACTGAGAGGAGTTGCTGTCTGCTGTAGGCTTTATAGCAGTACTATAGTAATGTTTTAATACTATATTGTGCTATTTGTGAGCAGGCATTAGCTAGCACCTAAAACTGCCTTTGTATTTATTAACTTATACCTTATATTCTGATAAGGAAAACAGTTTTTCATAGTAATTTTAAAAATCTGTAGTAGTCAGTCTAACAGCATAGAAAACATAATACAAGCTGGAAAGAAGCTAATAATATTGAGAAGTTTAAGATATTTGTGTGTGTCTCAAAATAATTTTTATAGAAATGATTTGAAAAATTTTTAGCAAACTGAAATCTATGCGAATGTTGCAGTTTTGTGGGCTGATGGAAATGCATTTCCTTTTCACAGAAATACAGGCTGAAGCAGCCTTAGAAGTCCAGTGGTGTGAAAAACCACCTTTGCCTTTTGTTCTGCATTTAGAAGGGAAGCGTGTAGTTTGGAATGGAATTAGTGCATGTGATAGAATCACACTGAGTGATATTTTTTTTTTTTCTTTATTTGCCCTGTTACTACTTTTGGATTACAAAACAATACCATGTGGAAGCTTTTACTCTTCAATAAAAAGTTCAACTGTAGGTGAAACTGGCATTGAACAAAAGTTACTGTTAAGTTAGGGTTTTTTAATCTATGTGAGTGTGTAAATTAGCAGCAGCTACAGTGTTTGTACTGTGAAATAGTGACATTCTAAGTCTTCACCTGTGGAGAAGATTGACATGTTCTCTACATAATCCGTTTGTTACTGAATCATTTATATTTGGTACCTAACTACTTAGCTGTAATATTTTGGTCATTATTGGTTAAACCTTTTAAGTGTTCATATGGTAATTGTCTCAAAGTGCCTTTTTAGTAAGGTAAATATTAACAGCAGATTATTGCCTCTTTTTTCAATTCCCATTACCCACTCTTGATTTTCAGCGCTCTTCTAAATGCTTTTCAGGCATAGGTAGGGCCTTGTGTCATTTTCCTTTAATCCTTGATGATCTCTTGATCGTTGCACCTTTGAAGATCTTGGCTGCTCAGTTGTGCTCCAAAATACTGTATTTAATATATTTTAAACTTTTAAATTTTATCCTTTCTGAATGTCAAGTTTTGGATTACTGGTGAGAATATCTGTGGGAGTGTGATTGTAGGTGTTGGTATCTATACAACGACAAAGTTCTTAACAGCAGCAACATGTCTGGCTCAAGTATTATGCTTTTAGTAATTAAACCCATATGAGGTCGTTGCATGAATTTTGTCGTTTGTTTTCCTTTGCATAATGAAGTCTCTTCCACTTTAAACCAGTAAACATTGCCTGCATATTCTGCTGAAGTTCAGAAGAATTCAGAATTTTAATATGTAAATGTAAGTAAATACAGCTTCTAAGTGAAAGAGGAGAGGAATAAGCACATTACGTTTGCAGTGATTGTGGTTTATTCTGCTTAATATTTTAGCCAGTGACTGATTTTTTTTTTGTTTAGATTTATTTCAAAATAGCTACAGGTGGCAAGGCAAGCAATAAGCAAACTTCTTTTTGCTTAAGTGAAATTTGACTTAGTTTCCTTTTTATAAAGACACATGTTATATGAAAATAGTCATCAGAAGACATCTGATCTCAGTAGTCTTCAGACTTTCTAATCTGTGTGTCCCTGGGTTTTTTACACCTACCAATTTGAAACCATCTGTGTGCATGTTCTGTCTTTTTTTTTTTTTCCTTTTCTGTTGTTTTTTTGGTGGGGGGGGGGGTTGGGTGAACTTTTTTTTTTAATTGAGAGGAAATGCTTGTTGATGTTTTAGTTTCAATGATGCTATCTGCTCTGGCATGCTGGTGGTCTGTTAAGTGGCAAATACAAACAGTTGAAGGTAGGCTGGAGTTGCAGTAATTTAAGAAACTACCATTCCTTGCTGCTCGTTGTCTTAAATATGTAGTAAATGTGCTTCTGGCACACTTACAAACTTGGTGTTGAATTTGTGTTTTTGCTACGTTAACCATCACTCATGGTGGTTTTCCTCCAGTATTACGATATTTCTGGCTAAAATATTTCTGATGTTTTAGTTCTTCTCCTGAAGTATGACTATGTATGTTTCCCCAAACCTGTAATTTAAAGATTATTTATGTCTTTATAGAAAGCACGTGTGAAGTATCAGTAATACAGTCTTTGGTACTGAAGTACCTAATGCATTCCGTATTCCACATCCTTAGTTTACTTGGGAAACTTGATCCTCTGCAGCATCTCTGAAATACGTGGTTGCATCTTTGTCTTTTTGTTTCTTGCCTTACAATAAATGCTGCTTCACACTGAGGTGCTGGTTGGAAGAGTAGTCTTATAATTAACTAAAGTTTTTATCTGGTAAATACATGCTTTCACAGCTAATCTTTCCCTGTGGTTTTTCACCCCCAATTCCTATCATTGTGCCCCTCCAAAGGATGAATACTAGAAATTGGCACAGGAGAACGGACTCTCCTCGTGCCGTAAGTGGCTATATTAAGGTCCATAGTTTCTGTACATTTAGATTTAATGTGTTGGATGTTATGAAGCGTATTAATAAGCTTAATACGAATTTTTTATTAGTGGCAAGTATTTCATAGTAAATAACAGGTTATAGCTCACTGCCTTCCTTCAGACTGATGAACGTGTTGATGGATTTAATTACTTTTTATTGTTAAAACTGAATGATACTACCTTCTTTGCATCTAGTATACCTATGACTGCTTTGGCCTGAGCATACTGTGAAGATATTTCTTTTCTTTTATAACTGACTTAAATCTAAATCTGTCCCAGTTACACACCTTAGAAAATGAACAAAAAAATCATCTTGCTTGTCCCCACGTAAAACTGGAGCCCTGTGGTTAGATTAGTGCCATTCCTTATTTTCATTTTCTTCCCTTCCCTTGCATTTCCTCGTGTTCCCAAGCATTATTGTATAAAGGAATGATTTTTGAACTCTTGAGAAATACTTCATAGATTCTATGAAAGAGTGTTGTGATATAACCCCAGTAGGTGGCTGAGCACCACACAGCTGCTCAGTCATTCCCCCCTTCAGTGGCATGGAGGAGACAGTTGGAGGGATAAAAGTGCAGAAACTTGTAGGCTGAGGTAAAGAGGGTTTAATAGGTAAAGCCAAAGTTGTGTGCACAAGCACAGCAAATGAAGAAATGGATTCATTCCTTCCCATCAGCAGGCAGGTATTCAGCCATCTCCAGGAATGCAGGGCTCCGTCACACGTAACAGTTACTCGGGAAGACAAACACCGTAACTGGGAATGCTCACCCCATCCTCCTTCCCTCCAGCTTTTATTGTTGAGCATGACACCATATGGTATGGGATATCCCTTTGGTCAGGTGAGGTCAGCTGTCTCAGCTGTGTCCCCTCCTGACTTCTTGTGATCCCCTAGCCTAATCACTGGTGGAGTGGTGTGAGAAACAAAAGGCCTTGATGCTGCGTAAGCACTGCTCAGCAATAGCTGATGCATAGGTCTGTTGCCAACACAGTTTCCATCACAAATCCAAAACGTACAAGCACTGTACAAGCTACTCGGAAGAAAATTATCCTAATCAATGCCAATACAAAATAAGTTAAGGTCAAAAAAGTACAAGCCTGTTGTTCATAGTTTCAATTAATTAGAATGATCCAAATGGCTACCAAAAATAAGTTTGCAAATGAAAATAATTTGAAGCCTCTTCTCTAACTTGTGCTCCACTGCCGTTGTGTTTAGATTATTTTGGTCAGGATCTCTTGTCAGTCTGGCAAAATGTCTAACTTAGAGTTTTAACCTTAAGAGAGTCAAACCCTGAACTCTTTGATTTTACTTCTTTGGTCGTCTTGTTGCAGTTGATAACATCACTCATCTTTTATGTTGATGAGCCTTTAAGATAACCACTGTCTTTATACAGACTTGCAGCCAGTCATTTACCTGCCTGGACGTGTTCCTGTGCAACCTGCTCTAGGCAAGCCTGTTTTGGCAGGGCCACTGGACTAGGTGATCTCCAGAGGTCCCTTCCAACCCCTGCCATTCTGTGATTGACATTACATTGAGATGAGCTTGTTCTTAAATAAATACGTTATTCTTCTGCTTCTATTATTTCGGCCTCTCCTCCCCTATTTTGATTGTCTCACCAAGAGTTATGTGTATTTGTACTTATGACTCACCTCTTACCTGGTTTTTGCTTTCCTTTCTCTCCCACTACCCAGTGCATTATTCTTTCTAACAGATATGCTCATACATCTTCATTATGCTTGTATGTTTTCAGAGTAGTCGTGCCTCTATCCATTTCTCTTCAATCATTTCTCTATCCCATTTAGAAAAACAGTTCTGAGTTACAAAACTAAAGTCATGTTAAAAAAGATGTGCAGTTTCAGCTCACAAACAGTAGCACATTAAAATCCCAACTGAGCAGTCAGATAGTAAGATGACCTTTTTCTTCTGGATCACAGTGTGCAGGGAGGAGTTCCAGGCCACAGAAGTGTGGCTGTTAGTCTTACACATCTTCCAGATGTTTGATGTCTTAACTATACATTGCTCTATATTCCTCCCCAGGCAGTGTTCTCTCAAATCCATCAGTCTGCTTTTGTTTTGGTTGGTTTTAACCTTTTCTTTTCAGATGCCTTAGAAGCCAAATATAGCCTGTCCTGCTAGTCTGCCTCTGTTTTCCTCTAAGCCGTCTTAATTGGATTGCAGCTGATGTTCCTTACACTGATTTACGGATTTAGGTGACAGGATTTTGATGAATTTTCCATTTGTAGATATACTGCTTAAGCTCTGACTTGCCTTTTATATTGGCGTGGATGAAAATTCACATCAGAATGCTTGGTTAATAATTCAAAAAAGAGAGCGTAAGCTGGCAGTGGTTTGGAGAGCACACCCAGGACTGTTAGAATGACAGCTGAGCTATTGCCCACTTTACTAAGAGTTGGAATTCCTCAAGTGTTGGATCTCACGCTTATTAAACAAAAATGATATCAATAATTTAAAATAGTTGAGGTAATCCGTGTATATTATTATCACTCTTGACTGTCAAAAAATAGCAAGCTTTTATTATTTGGGGAAAAAAATGATGGTGCTCTTTAGTGTCATTTAGAGATCTGACTATCAGGCTGAGCAGTTGTCTTCAGTGATTCTCAGTGCTGAGTTTCTTAACATCTGCAGCCTGTGATGAAAAGTAATAGTAGCTTTCAGTAATAGCAGGTGATGTACAGATACTGTCAGGGCAGGGAGAGCAGTGGATGTTCCTTACCTCAGTTTGAGTAAGGCTTTTGACACTGTCTGCCGTAGCATCTCCAGGCTGACAAAGTATGGATTAGATGAGTGGACAGTGAAGTAGATTGAGAACTGTCTGAAAGGGGTTTGTGATCAGTGACACAAAGTCCAGCTGCAGGCAAGTCATAAGTAGCATGCCCTGGTACTGTGGCTGTTATTGTTTAGCATCTTCATTAATGACCTGGATGCTGGGACAGAATGCAGCCCCAGCAAGTTCACAAGATGGTACAAAACTGGGAGGAGCTGCTCATAATTCACGTGGTTGTTTCCATTCAGAGGGACCTGGGCAGGCTGAAGAATTGGGCTGAGGGGAATTTCATGAAATGCAACAAGGGGAAATGCGGAATCCCACATCAGTGGAGGAATAACCCCAAGGGGGCTGACTTGCTGGAAGACTTCTCTGCAGGGAAGTAGCTTGGCATACTGGTGGACAGCGATGTGGTCATCAGCCAGTAATGCATCACCGTGGCAAAGGCAACAGGCAGCCTGCTGGGCTGTGTTAGGAAGAGCGTTACCAGCAGGTTGAATGTGCTCTGTGCCAAGCACTGGTGAGGCTGCATCTGGAATGTCCAGTTCTGAAATTCCCAGTACAGGAGAAACAGACATTCTGGACAGAGTCTAGTGCAGAGGTACAAATAAGGGTCCTGGAGTATTACTCCTATAAGGAGGGGCTGAGAGACCTGGGACTGTTCAGCCTGGAGAAGAGAAGGCTCTAGGGGCATCTTAAAACTGCAGGAAGGGAATGAGGAAGAGGAGGCCAGACTCTTTTCTCAGCAGTGCCCACTGACAGGACAAGGGGTAATGGGCACGAATTAAAAATAATGAAATTCCAAGAAAGCATCTCTTCACTGTGGGGGAGCTCAAGCACTAGTTCAGGTTGTCTGGAAAGGTTGAATATATCATTGAAGATATTAAATACTACTAATAAAACATAATTATATATTAAGATTAGTAAATAGAAAATACTAATTTATATAATATATAATTTTATATAATACCCGATGTATAACATATTATATTACTATAACTGTATTAATATTATAAATTTAATAAAATTTTAAAAATCAAACTGGGCACGGTGCTGGGCAACCTACTCTATCTTATCGTGCTTGAGCAAGATATTTCATAGAATCAGTCTCAGAAACACCAAATGCTTGAGGTTGGAAGGGACCTCTGGAGTTCATCTGGTCCACATTCACTGCTCAAGCAGGGACACCTGGAAGCCAGTTGCTCAGGACCATGTACAGATGGTTTTGAATGTTGCCAAGGATGCAGTCTTCACAACCTTGCTGGACAACCGGTGCCAGCTCTGTCACCCTCACAGTAACAAAAGTGTTACCTCATGAGAACCCTTCTAACCTGAATGATTCTGTGATTCTATAATTGTCCTGGTTTGAGTGAAAACAGAACTAATTCTGTTCAGTAATTTTACTTTTCAGCTCAGTTCTTCTAATTAAC
>WTSP01026265.1:0-17876 GCA_025331215.1 Actenoides lindsayi
CTTTTTTTCTTTTTTCTTTTTTCTTTTTTCTTTTTTTTGTGGAAAAAGCCCTTTCCCTCATGACTATTTATCATACTCATTTTTATGGACATGGTAGAAGACAGACAATATTTTGTAAAGGTATTAAGAGGTTTATAGCCAAATTACTGGCCTGAATTAACATCATATTGCTTAACTTCTATGCCAAGGCTTTCTCAGACCAAATGTGAACGAGATGTTAAATCAGGTCCTTAAAATTCTGTAGGAAATTTGCTTTACCTCCACAACTCTGTGGAGGAGGCACCAGAAAGAAGGATGGAAATCGGAGGCAGCCACCCCTAGCAAATGGGAAAAAAATGCAGCTTTGCTGAGGAAGTGGGGAGCTGGCTGCCCTCCATGCAGGACACAGGGCAGACGCCAGTGCTTTGCCTCTCCGAGTTAGAAGACACAGGGCACTGTCTATTCCAGCACTCCTCTGTTCTTCTGCGTTCAAACAGGAATTACAGCAAACCATTGTACTTCTAGCTAACCATTTGCAGTACCTGATAAATTTAATTAATATGATGTTACAAAGTAGTTGGTATACGCTACCCGCAGCTTAGCAACTAATAACCATGTTAACAGACTGCTGGCAAAGGAGATAAGGGCAAATGGTAAACTTCTTGCTGATGTTTTCTAGCAATCAGTACAGTGTAACGTTTCATTATATTGTGCATACCTAGTAGTAAGACCATTGCTGCTGAATTTCAGCCACTTCCTAACATCTGCAAAAAAAACCTCACACACCTCTGCAAAAACATTAGGGTTTCTTAGTGTATGATTAGTCACATGACAGCCTGCAAAGTGGCAGGTGAATGCTAACAAGATTGAGAACTAGGTATTCTCTAAGGATATCGCTCATAAAGGGAAGCAGGGAAAATTCAAACCACAAGTAACTTATAATGAGGATGAAGATACCTTAGGCTATCTCCTTCTATCTTTATAAAGACCTGAGTGGAATTTTGTTCTGCTATGTTACATGCTACTCTGACCCATAGGTTTCAAAAATAGCACTTCTACTGAGGTTAAGAGCTGTGGTCTAGATTTGGGACTTAGTTTAAATATAAACTGGATTAAACAGTAGATTCTGATCTAGATACAGCACATGTTGTGAACATACACCCTTTAAAAAGTTAGAGAAAATGGATAAATGAAAGGAAAAATGAAAGCAGTGAAAACATGAGGATCATATTCCAAAATAAGACAAAGCTTTACAGATATCTGAAACTTTTTTGCTTTGTGGTAACATCAGACACCAGAATTGTTTTGTAGAGTATAATACAGAAGCAAAGAAAAACAAGGCAGTCTTATTCATTTAAAAAAATTTATCATGAGAAAGAGAACATTAATTACACCAAGCATAATTTATATCAATCCTGAAGTCCATTTATCACCCCCACAGAAGCACATAAAGTCTTGGCAGTAATACAAATCAGGCTGAACAAGGGTAGCTGTATGTCCAAATTAATACAATTTGGCCTTTGTTTAGCAGGTGTAGCTTGGTATTTGTAGCAGTCACATTTCCAGTGTGTGTGCATGTATATTCTGGATGTCTTGAAAGCCTTGACCCTCTCTTTCTCTAGGCACTTTATCAACTTTGAGAGTAATGCATCGGGCTTGATGACAGTATTTAGAGTAAATTGAATGCAGTGTGCTTTCACCTGAAACATTCAAGCCATATATATAATGTGTGTGGCACAGACATTTATCTCTTCATATAGTAGCTGCTTAGTGAAGGAAGACAGTCAGGGAGTCACCCACTGTTGCAAGATGAATGTGGATGTCTGCACCCCGAGCTCATCTGAGCAACAATCATTCCTTGCTCTGCAGGCCAAGCCATCAGACTCCTCACTCTTTACAACTACATTTTGGTGTTCTCTTGCAGAAAACTGTTTCACAGATTAGGTGGTTTGGGGTGTTTTTTTTGTTTGTTTGTTTTAATGAGATGATAATGATAAAAATGGCAAGCAGCGAAACCTTCATCCTGCAAAGTTCAGTAACAAAGCCTTCACTAAGTTCAGTGGGGCCTCAGTGTCACTATTGCTAACACTGTAAGTTTTTGGCACAATGAAGCCAATATTACTGTTAACTGCCACCAAAACTTTATGTTTTCAGTATCCCTGCCCTTCTCTTGCTCTAACACTATTGTTCATCTTAGTCTTTAGGTAGCTAGAGCTGCAGGAAACTAACTGAGCAGAAAATACCAGTTTAGTTGTCTGAACGGGTTCTCCATGATTACAGCAGCTTAGCTCTAGCTTGAAAACATGCTATCAGTAGTGTAATATTTGTGGTTTGTCTTCCTTATGTAATCTTATTTGCAAAAGCTTTTAATTTTTTTTTCCCATTTAGGAATACTTCAATTTAAATCTAGACTACCCACTGACTCTGCTGAATTTCTGAAGCAAAGTAGTAAATTACCAAATTTTTCCCAGAACACACGCAAAAATAGGATAAATTACTTCACGTAAAAAAGAAAGAAGCAGAAGTGCAAAGGTGAATGACAAATGTAAAAGTTGGGGGACATATGACTGACAGCTGAACTGGTAAAAGGAGAAAGGATCTGTATTCTGAGGGAAGGAATACTAAAAGAGAAATAATACAACTGAAAAATGTTAAAATATACTAACAAAAAAGGTAAGAGCACAGGGATGAAAACAGCGAAAAACATTAAGTGATATATTGGTTTCTATTTTCCATTTTGGATAAAATTAAATTTAGGTTTGTGGAAAATGTTTTCACAATAGCTTCTTATTAAACTGTGTGAGATATTCCCCTCAGCTCTGCAGAGCATATTAGCCCCATTGATTTGGTGTGCTCTATCAATTGGCACTGTGCTACCAACTAACCTATCTCCCTTTTAGGCTTATGTTGACATTTAAAAAAGATTGAGACAACAACCCTTCCATTTCTCAACCACAGGAAAAAAAACCTGTTACTTGCAAAACCTGCAGTCTGAAGGAGTTGGTAGGATTTGTAAATGATTTGAAGTCAATATACAAGGGAAATCATTGCACTTGGAAATAAGCATTCTACTCTGTGCAGAGAATGTTTAACTTCTTAGCAAAACAACCTTTCTAGCTGTGGATGGTGTTTCACTGCTAGTCTATTTTTATGACTAGCTAAGTTAGCTAACATCACTTTAGAGGTATTTTGAAGTATTATATCTTTACTTCTGAGAACCTTTGAAATTTCAGTTTATAGGAAACTGGGTTCATGCACCAAAGAATAGAACAGCTGCCTTAATAATTTCATCTTGAACCATATTTGAAAGTAGGTTATTGTCTTGCTTCCTCAAACTCAGTAAGCATCTGAGAGATTTTCTAATAATGAATGCAATGGTGTGAGTTCACGGTGGCAAATGTAGCTACTCTGCTCATAAGCACCACACCTCTCCACCAGAGGTGGAGCTGTGTGCAGCTCTCAGCTCCCATTCTTTCTGAATCGTGATGCCATTATGATAACAGAGCATAAAGCATGTGTTCAGCAGCTTGTTTTGTGGTACCTCTTGTGGCTTTGGATATAGACTGTTCCAAATATGATGAAAGTATCACTGAGCTATAGCAGCCCTGTCTGGAACCACCTCATACTCCTTCCCTCCCACAGTAGCTCAGTCATCGATAGACAACCCTTGGGGAGCCAGTTCTCGTCTCCCCTCAAGAGCCACTTGAGTCTGGGCAGGAAGGGAGCAGGTTGAGATATCCCTATATTCATACCAGAGTGGGTTTGAGCTTAGTCTCTTGCACAAGTGTACAGCAGATCCTCGTGTTGGGTTTGCAATTGGGCTACATCCAGAATCTAACAATGCTACAGAAAGTCAACCACAAACAGGTCTACAATGATAGCACACAGAGTGAAAATTAATATGTGTCCTGTAAATAATTGCCTTCATGCCTCATTGCAAATGCAGTAGTTAAACATTCTTGTCTTGCGAGTAATTTCCTATTCACAGCCTGTGGGAAGGCATAAATGTAAAGAAAACAGGTTTGGGGTCCTTTTGTTGTTTTGTTTTGGTTTGGTTTTAAGTCTGCTAATTTCAATTCACAGACACCATGGGAGCCTGCAATTCCAATTTTCTTTTCACATTATTAATGAAAACTGGGCACTGAAAATAGTTGGATTTTTCCCTCTAAATTTTAAACCACTTAGAAATACAGTCAAGAATAATAACTTTCAAATCCATTATTACATAATGTAAAACTGTGCTTGATTGCTATTATTTCATGCAAAGTTCTTCATAAGTGGTAGAAGAGGCTTTTAAAAATCAGTCTCTTCTAAGCTGGTCATTGAGGCAATCCAAAACAGTGGGTTGTATGCTGTAGAGAGGAAGAGTTGTGCGTCAGAGAAGTTGTTTTAAGAAAGTATCATTGTACCACAAGATGACTTTTATTTCCTCACTGTTATGACATGGTCTAAACTTAATCACAGTCTTTATGATTTTCTCTTGTTCCTTATTAAACCATCCTCAACTTAATACAGATTGTTTCAAGATTTTTCTGAGAATATTTTTATTCTTAAAATAAATCAGGGTCATTTTTATGACATTTAATCTTAACGTTCACCTATAAGGTATTTTGCTTCTCATTTACAATGAGAAACTTTATCTGGATTGAAGTTAACGTCTTTTTGATGCTGCAGACACTAACAGAGACTGCAACCAAGTAGCAGACAAGGTTGCCCTTAGATATACCTCTGCTGCTGTGCCAGGAGCCAGTTACTCTGCTTGGTTCAGCTATCAAGATGCTGGGAAGAAAACTGCATCATGTGTTTCTCAAAGAGTTGTGAAGCAAAAAGCAAGATTTCTGTAACCTTGTAATCTTTACTTGTCTCTCCATTTAAATCATCTGTTGTCCCTTGCAGTAGTTCCTGTCTTGCAGGGGGGGAAAAATCCAGGTAAATTCCCCTTGGGTACTCTAGTCTTAGTGAAATAAAGATCCTGCTTAAACAGAAGGCAGCTCTTTCAGCAGCTGGGGATTTGTTTATTTACATAGATTTCAGAAGAAGTGTAGGCTGGCCTTTTGCCAGTGGCCTTTTCCTCCCTGTCTCAGAAGATGACACTTGCTTTAGCATGTGCTCCATTAGCCTTTCCTACCTAAATGCTTACAGACAAACCCATGTGCTTTATAAAACTCTCCTCTTATTTCCTCCTCCTTCATTTGTCTTGAGAGGCCCTGATAGGTTAAAAGCGTATTTCACCATAACAGAAGAAAAATAAAAAGAAGTCATTTCCCTTGCTGCTCCTTTTACAGAAGTCCAAACAAATGTTAACAACAGATGCTTTGAAAATTTTGTGAGTTTAAATAACTTTAGTCTAGTGGTTGAATATTTCTCAGACAGATGGGATAACTGAGATAATTGTGAAAACATTCTTAAAAATAAAAGGATGCCATCAGGTGAAAGGCAGGACTTTAGGTAACGTTGAAAAATACGTCTTACATGTTTTTTTAGGTTGCAATGTTAAAAGAATGTTTTCCTCTGCACAAGCTGTTAAGCGTCACTAGGTAGACATTAATTGTAAAGTTAGTTGATGGCATTTGGCCGAAATGTCAGTATTTTAAAAAGAAAGAGCAGCTGTTAGTCCATCAGGTACTGACAGAATTTATTCAGTTGCTTCTATTATTTCTCAGACAGAAATTAATTTCCTGAAATCACATACAGTAAGATAAGACTTTGTCTCATTTTCATTCACTATAGAAATACTCGAGAGTCTTCATTCTGCAACAATGCTTTGTCTCTTGTAAAACAATAGATGATACCATATGTGTAAAAGAATTTCCATTTCCTACAATAGCTGCAGTGAAGAAACAGGATCTAAACCTGTCACTGACTACTTTGGAACAGACCACATTTCTTACTAGGGTGGTATCTGCCCTGAAATGATAAAAAAATCTTCTGAAACAAAGCTTCAGGATCTCTTATATAGTCATAGAAAATACCAATTGTACCAACTTGTAAAAATTAACAATTTTTAAAAGGGAGAAAATAAAAAAAATCTTAAAATACAATTTGACATGAATGACAGGTTTGTTGAATTTTATGGTGGTGGCTCTATTCTTTCAGTGAAATAAAATGCCACCTTCTTTAAACATATGTAGGATAACTGCCAGGAAGTGGTATTTCAACAGTAAGAACACAAATCACCACTAAATAAATGCTGATTAATACCACGGGGGGAAGGGATCTTAATTCTTTTTTGGAGCTGTGGCTTTTTTTGCTGTGTTTTATTATTTATAGGCCAATTGTAGGTGTCTGTAGCTGGTGACTCCTTTTAATTCTGGTTATCCACACTTGTTGCAGTTTTTTGACCAGTGTTGATAGTTTGAGTGGCATTACCTTTAATCCTTAAAATCATTATCTTCCTATTATGTCTTTACAGTGCAAAAAAGAGTCTGCTTTCATGCACCTTGAGTGAGACACTTCTCTAATATACTTCAATAAAATGCTAGATGTAGGCAAGGCCTGTACGAGCTAACATTATGAATACATTGTAAAACTAGTGTTTAATAATACTCTTAATTAATGTTTAGATTTTACTGACTTCATTTTTAGCCATGCATAATGATTTAAAATGTGGGTTCTGTAAGCCAGCTGGGACGCTTAATGAGAGTGTTCTGCACTGCTCTGTAGGAAACCCTGGTTCACTCACTGCTCTTTACTTGCTCCTGACCTCAGCCAAGGCTGTCAGTGCTGAGGGTACGCAGCCTCTCAGAAGTTCAGAAATGCTGATATAATCAGAGGAATATTGCACTGAACCAGGTCACTTCATTTGTGTCTATGACACTTGCTGTTACAGAAAGAAATCCATCTCAGCCATCGCCACTAAAAGCAATACTATACAAAGACCTACTTCTCCTCCTGCAAAAATGCAGCGAAGAAAGGAGATCATAGGACATGCATAAGCATTGTGTGTGCCGTGAGCATTTAACCTAGAAATTCCTCCTGGAATTAGGCTTTCATTCCAAATGGCTGTGCAAGGGGACAAAATGTACCAGGCAACACAATAGTTCCTATCAAGAAGACATTACAGACTGAAGACATAGGTCAGCTCACAACTGAAAGACCAAAGTCTTGCCTGAGAGTTGGGCCCTTAGAAGGCTGAGCTCTTGTTCTGTGCAATTTGAGAGTGTTGTGGGGTTTTTTACAGCATTGCATGAAGGAATGTCTGGTATTGGTGTCAATGACAAAAAGAGAGAATGGTAGAAGTTGTGTGAAAATGTGCTCTAAAGTGTAGCCATATTCAAGGAGGATTCTGTGAGTTAGAAAAGAGAAGGTAGGGTCAGATAGCTCTTTAAAAGTAATAAATCTAAATTTAAAAAAAAAAAAAAAAAAAAGAAAAAATATTAGAAGGAAAGAAAAAATTGAGACTTTCCTGAGGAAAGTCTACAAGAGAGCTGAGGATGCTTTACTAGTATCCAACTTAGTGCTGCTATAATTTATTATAAGGGAGAATTCTGATTATCTCCTCCCCTCCCCTTTCTGTATGGTAATGTGTCTTATCATCACTGTCTTCTCAGTACGTATAATAGTGTCACTGTTTGTTCTTTAGAGGAGAAAGAGAGGGAGGGACTGGGAGAGGAAAATCCTTTCCCTTCAGATGTTTGTGTTCTGGCATTTAAATTGTGGCATGCCTGATATTTCTGATTATTTAGGTATTCTTTGCTTAATAGCAGCATTTGAAGAAATTATACCTTTGAAGACTAAAATGAGATTTTTCTTGCTGTCCTTTTCCTCATTTAAAAGCCTGTTTACTTGTGCTGACAGACATGAAAATGGAATGGACCGCAAACCTAAATGTTTTCAGACCAGTGGAGTAGGATACAATGATAAACAGTCCTGACCTAGTGAGGGCAATTAGAAAGATGCATGTTTGTAACAGGTGGATGTGACTAACTCCTCAGTGTGCCAACTCAATAATAACCTCTCCCTTATTTCATTATCTACCTACAGCAAATCCTACCAGGGCAGGAGGAGGAAGGGAGTATCCTGGCTCATCCGAAGTGATTCGTGAATCCAGCAGCACAACAGGCATGGTGGTTGGGATCGTGGCAGCAGCAGCACTATGTATCCTCATTCTCCTGTATGCTATGTACAAGTACAGGAATCGAGATGAAGGATCGTATCACGTAGATGAGAGTCGAAACTACATCAGTAACTCAGCACAATCCAATGGGGCTGTGATCAAGGAAAAACAGCCCAACAGCGCTAAAAGTTCCAACAAAAACAAGAAAAATAAGGATAAGGAGTACTATGTCTGATCTCAACATCTAAAAGAACGCTTGTATAGGAATAGTCTTCATTTTATCTGAGACATAATACAAACTTATTTACTTTACTTTTTACGAAGCACATTCAAAAACAAACAAACAAAAAAGACAGGGAATGCAATCAGAAAGGAAAGACTGTTTTTAAAAACAAGCATTTCACGCTCTTGTTTTTCAGAAACAGGAGCTGATAAATTCCCTAACATCCACAGTGTTTTCATTTACTCTGCCTGTCTTTATGTTGCTGGAACATTTCTGAAAGACAATGGTGACACCACGCATTCATAAAGCAAGGAGTATTACTACAACATCAAGGCACAATATGAAACAAAACAAATTAAAAAAAAAAAAAAAACAAACAGGAAAAAAAAAAAAGAAAAAAGAAGCTACCTATGATTCTGGATTTAGCCAAAGTGCTAGCGCTTTCTTGAGAAGTAAGTTAGTCTTATTGTCAGAGAAGACTGTCATTATATATGGTGACTCAACAAGCAAACGTAAAGAGTTTGCCGTCTGGTGCAGTGAAGCAGTGATTGGAAACTTGCATTTGAAACAAAGTGCTGGCTTTTCTGAAGACTTATGTAGAAATACTTTCAAAAAGCCCCTTTCTGGTTGTGAGGAAAATAGTATGGAGGCCTTATTTTCAAAAACAAACAAAAATCTGGAATATAAGGCACATTTCCACAAAAAAAAAAATTTAAAAAAAAAAAAGGAAAAAAAAAAGAAAGAAAGAAAGAAAAAAAACAAACAAGAGGGCATAGATGCAATCATTGGGAAATTTTCATGCACGCTTAATATGTTATTACATATGTTTATATAAAAACACATCTATATGTGCTTTCTGGACTGTGATAAGTGATGTTTTATAGCCTGTTGTATAGAAAATGCAAACTATATCTGCTCTTCAGCCATTTTTGGTAAACTCAATGTTATAAGTGTTGCTAGGTATAGAGAGTTTTATGACATCTGGAGCAACAGACATACTTCAGTTTTTTTGCAGCCATTATAAATTGTCCCAGACTTCTTCCCCATTTTGTTTTTTGGGTTTTTTTTTAATTTACAGTGTAGTGGTTATACTAAGGGGGATGTGTATGAATGTATATAAGAGTCAGCTAATTTTTTTCTTACCTGTACAGCCTCTATTCTGTTGCAATTAAGTTTTAGTAGTTTGTATGAAAGAAGTGGAATAGAAAGCAAAAATATATCTCTACTGTAATTTGTCTTCTCCCTCCAATCCCCATCTCTTGCTCCTGATATGCATCAATGAAGTTGATCAGAATGGCCAATTTTCCTAGAAATACACATTCATTAATTAGCTAAATATTTAATGACTTAAACTGGCCTTTGGCTTCCAGTCAGAGCTTCACTATTGGAGAGCATGGTTTGCCTTACAGAAACCTTGTTCTTAAGAAATTATGAGAATGATGAGTTTCTTGAGAATCTTAGCAAGTATCATATAGTGTTTATCTGGCATTTGGTTATATGAACAACAGCTACGACAGCACTGGGTGGTAAAAGATCTAAAAAGACCCATTTTAATTATCCAGGCTGATTCTATTGCAGAATTTACCCCTTTCTCCAAAAAAGGAAATAATCTTGAGGTGCACGATAGTATTTTTCAATGGTGGGCATTTTGACATATGAAAAAGTATTTTTAGCTAAGTTGATTGTGTAGTATTGCAAGACGTCATAACCAGACAAATATAAGTTCATCATGATTTAAAATAACACATAGCTTTTCTTGCATATATAAAACATTAATGCATTTTAGTTAAACATATTAAATATAATGCTGTAAGTTACATGTTAAGTTTTTTTCCTACTATTATTTCATTAGTTTCACAGCAATAAATCATAGTGTAACATTTTATTTACATGGAAGTTCAAAGGGAATACATTAGACAGAAAGAGGGTAGTTCAATAGAAATCAATCAAATAATTGGAAGGCCTCCTGGGAGGGATATAGATGTTCACACTCTACAGACAGGAAGGAGGAATTTAAAATTAGCTTTAAACAGCAGGCACAAAGCATTTTGTTGTGTGTTACTCACTGTAGCTGATGAAAAAGGCTGAAAACTGGTACAGCTATCTATCTGGGAGTCAGAGCACTTTAAAAATACATGTAGCTGACATGAAAACACCTCACTTGAAGGTTGCCAACTACATCGAGGTCTGTCACGTTGCATTTGTAAAACAATTTTTTATTATCAGCAGCATTTACACAAAAATGAGAACAGGTTCACAAAATCCATCTGATGTTCATTTCTTAGACTGTTGTTCACCTGTGACATTCATAATCTCTCCCACCTCTCCAAGACAGCTGTACTCAGGGAATGGCAGGGTCAGGTATCCTAGAGGTCATTGCTGGAAGAAAGAGACTTTGGCTGGAGGGGGGAAAGAAGATGTTAAAAGCCAAGTGGTATTCAGATTTCAGTGCTTCAAGATACATAGAAGAATGAGAATAATCTGATGACTGGAGACTGAACATGATGGAATATGGTTTGGGTGAGATTAAATGGTCTTTTCTGCTTGGTATTGATTGCATTAATGAAATAGCATGGTCAGGTCAACTTCCAGGCAGTTTGGTAGATTAATCTTTAACTAAATCCATACATCAAGGAAAAAAAGATCTGCTACTACTATAATAAGCAACATGATTTTAACACTGTTTCTGAAGGTTCTCCTTTTTCCTCTTTAATTTCATAATTTAACAAAAAAAAAAATATGGATGTATCAGAAGTGCCAGCAAGTGGAGTTAAAAATTCCTTTTTGTTTAAAAAAAACAGCAGCAACAACAAACAAACAGACATAAACCAACTACCTAACATAAAATTGGATCCTTTCTCTATAATAACCTAATTTGTTTGACTGAAATGGCTTCATTTCTATGACTGTATTGTGTTGCCTTTTTTAACAAAACACTAAATAACGTGTGAAACTTTCAACCCTAAGACATCAAAGAGAGGCCCAATGCCCCTAACCTTATAGTGCTTTCTGTGATAGATATTTACGATTTTTTTATTTGTTGCAAGGCCAATTTATTCATTATTGGAAATGCTAAGCAAGTGGAATTTACTGTTTTGTTAATAAAAATGTTTCTTAATACAAAAGCTGGCTTGTTTCTTCTCTTGCTCTTAGATCTGGAGTACCTGTTCATTGTAAAGCAGTGAAAAAAAATGGTAAATTGGTGTGAAGTTACAGACGTTCATGTCTGAAAAATGTGACCTCTGAGCTCTTTGTACACTTAAGTGAAAACCTTCTACAAGTCTTGTGTTCAACTGGCCCAGTTAGAAAAGTATTAATTACATTAATGCCTTGTTTTGTTTTGCATAGAATTACTTCATTTGAAATTTTGTAGCTTTTCTTTAAAAAAGAAAATAAGAAATTAAAAGTTAGTGTTCCCCTCCCCCATGAAGACAGGATTTTCTTCCTTTTCCACCAGTTTCTTTACCTGGTGGAAAGAAAATGGCAGAAGGTAGGGTAATGGGATGAAAAGTTGAAACTGAAAATATTTTCTCTTGCCTAGAAGATGCTTTAAAATAAATGGAAAAATGAACATATTTTGGATCCTTAAAATCATTCCTAGATAATAATTACAAAATTTCAACTGGAACTAATACATTACATAAGTACTTTCCTATTTAGCATGGCATTTAAATTCATGGGTAACTTCAAGCAAACATCTAATCCTATTGATTTAAGCAAGTGTCTAAAGTTCTTTGAATGTATTGCTGAATGGGGATGGAGTTAAGCTTTTGGATCTAAACTCCAAATAGAATTTAAGTATGTATCTTCTTTAATCACATCAGTCTCTTCTTTGACTTCAGTGGGATTTATTCATCTGCTTAATTAGGTATAGACCAAAGTATTTTAGATAATTTAAGTTCAGGAATATCTGGAGAAAACAGCCCCTATCTTCCATTGGTATAAAACAGTTTATAGTTAAAACTGCTTTATAGTGGGATTAGTACTTGTGTGTGTGTGTTTAAATACTGAACATTCTATTTAGGAAAATGTTTTATACACATTTAAAAGAGCTATAATAGTGATTTTTGTTCTACTACCAAAACCCCCACATTTAATTATACTTTTTAATTGTACACTGTGTTTGTTTATCTTTTTTTCTTACATCTATACTGTACTCTCCCTTTCACCAAAATCCTAATGGCTTCTCAGTACCTGCATCATCCATTAACAGCTAACCACTTTAAGTGGTGGCCTCCATAATCAATCGTCACTGCGGCCAAGTAGCTAAAAAAACCATCACAAGATGAGGAACAAAGAGAAAAAACTAAACAATTCCCCCAACATGCAGGCTGTAAATGACAACTGTGCTTGTTAATTCCACCAATACAAGTTCTTTATAGCTCAACAAAAGAGTTTTAAATTGGATATCTAGGTATGATTTTCATATTGATTATACAAATTCACTTCTAAGTTCAGTACAGTCCTGTTTAGAGGTGCTTCGAAGCATTGTGATGGAATAAGACGATTTGTCAATGCAATTTTAGTTGGAAAGAAGGCTATTTGCTTTATTTTAAAGCCCCCAGTTTGTTAGTCTGTAAGTATTTCAGTGTTAAATGTTTCTGTCCCTGAAGGGGGGGTGGGGTGGGAAGAGAAATCCGTGTTGCATTTAAATCAATTTATGAATAGATGAATGCTTGGGAATGCTAAAATTGCTTCCCTGCCAGCCTCTGATTTGTCTGTTCCTCCTTCGGTTGGTCATGGCTCTCCTTGAAACCAGAAGCATCCCCCATGGGTTAAGATTTGAGCTGGAAATTCCAGGAAAAAAAAAAAAAAGTCATTGAGGTCTGCTCAGTTTTGTGAGGTGCAGGGCCAGAACTCACTCAGTCCTTTACCTGCTTACTTTGGAATATTCTTCTCCTACTCGGGGTCTTTGACAGACTTCAGACATCAACTCTGACTTCTGGAAAAGAATGTATGGCCACTCACCTTTCTTGATTAATCACTGCCATGTAAAATATTCACTGGTTGTTCAGAACAAGCAGATTTCCATATGACAGTGCTCCTCCAGTAGGGCTGAATTGTGGTAGACTAGGGTTTTTTTAAAGAAAAAACATGGTGACATAAGGGCTAGAGTTATTTCAAAGAGCGTGGGATTCTCAGTGAGTAAATTGCCTTTAAGGACAGTCATTTCATGATAGCATACACTTGAGAGGTTTAGAAATCCAGGCCACTAATCCTCAACAACATCCTTTCAGTAAACAATAAAGACATTAGCTCATTTGTCAGCAAGCACAGGAACTGACAGCATGGCTATCAAAATGTGAACACGTCTGTCTGGATGCAGCAAATAACACAGGAAAATACAATTTGGACAGCCAAAAATAACCACTGGCATGTTGGTGGACCTCTTATGAGCGAGTCCGATTACAAGCCAGTTAGCATTTACTGGATGATAAATAGCAAAATTAGTCGTAGCTTGGGATGCTGTCAAAACACAGGCACAGTTTGTGCAGACACATTGGCTTTTTCAGGCCTGGTGACCCAGTTGCTGTTAAAGTGCTCTCCAGTCCGGGTGGACTGGGCAGGTTTTACACAAACAGCTGCTGCATGCTAGCTGATCAGCTGTTCTGAGATAAACCTTCCCTTTGAAACTTAAATACATTTTCTGGGAAAAGTACAGCAGACTGCCTCATGAGACAAATGAAGTGGCTCCCACAACACGTTGCAGCACAGCCAGTACTGTAAGAAACCAGACTCTGTGGCTAGGAGCCAGCTGCATGGCTGCAGTTTGGGGGGAGACACCTCTGTGCTGCTCTGGAGACCCCCAGACTCTGGCATGGTGGCTGAACATGGTTCTGAAATGAGAGGTCCCATCTCACACTGGCAGCAGCCCCTGGGTGCAGCAGACACCTCAGCTTGGCAGCGGCTTTGTGTTCCCCATGCACAACAAAGGCAGCTGAGGGCAGGGTGCTGGGCAAGGTCCATGGGGAAACTCTGTATGCCAGGACAGGCTCAGCCTGTGCTCCAGGGAAGGATAGCAAGGTCCAGAACGTGAGGAAGGGCTTACTGTGCCTTATATTGTCCTCAAAGGGCTTCCTTTCCTTTCAGTCCCACCAAGCCCTGAGTTTATACTCACCCAAAATGTGGTGGGACCTCGTGGTCCCAGGGCCGTTTTCAAGTCCACAGCAAGCAGAGGACAGTGGGCAACAACCAGCACTGGCAGTGCTAACTGTGGTCCCACGTGGCGCCTCCAGCCAATGCGTGCAACAAAGCTGTTGAGGTACAGGCATCTCCATTTTTTTGAGCTCCTGCAGCTTCTACAGCTGAGGTCCTTAAAGCTACGATACCCTGGCAAGCATGATGTTTTGGGAGTCAGTACAACCCCCTGAGGGCTGGGAAGCAGGAGGACACAAGGGCTGCAGGCCCGGGCTTGATGTGAATACAGAAATAGGGAAAAATTCATCTGTGAGGGTCACACAACCAGAACTGGATGAGGAACTTGCCACGGGGGCCATGGCCCTGTAAAGCTGGGGCAGGTCGAGGTTTTCCTTAGCTGTCAAATCCCTCAAAAAGAGGAAAAAAAAGGTTTTGCAAAAAAGTGGTGGCATAGAGAGTTTAGGAATTTAATTGGGAGTTAATTTAGTGTTTCTTCAGAGCTTTACCTGCTCACGCTTCACACTAGAGAGGAGAAGCTCAGGCCTCCTGTGTCTGGGGAAGGAGGCCAAGCAGTAGTCATCCTACAGGCATTAAACTCTTCCCATAGCAATATAGGTATCCTTAATTTTCTGGGACACCAGATCTCAAAGATTTCAACCATAAAATTGACCGAGTATGAAATTCAACAACATACACTGTTAAACCATAGGAAGAGGGAGAAGCTTCAGCACAAAGAGTTGTGGAAATGTTAAGGAAGAAAAGAATAACATCAACAGACCCCCATTTCACTAGGAAATCCCACCCTACCTGCCACCATCTGCAACTCAGGTTTCCAGGCTCATGTGTGGGTTTTATTCCCACGTGAAGAGGTAGCAGGTTTGTGGCATCTTCCTGTCAGTCCCACCTGGCAAAGGTGTTGCCCTGCTCACCAGTGCAGAGCTTGCTGTAGTTTCCAGACCCTTCACACCATGTGTGACTTAATTGTATAAAGGTTTTCCTTTAGATTCAGGCATTGCTAGCAACCAATACAAAACAAGTCACACCAGGGCAGAATTTAAAGATCAGAAGCTTTTCTCCCTCTATTCTGGGTTTTTACTGACTTCTATTTGATTTACAGGGCAGGTCCAAGTCACAGGACGAGAAAATGCTTCAGTTAGAGAAAGAAAAAAAAGGCAAGCAGGATTTGTCTCATGCATCCATCAAATCCCTGTACAGTAAGCAGAAGAATTGCAGGTAATTAATTCATTTAAATCCTGGTTTGTTGATGGGTGCTGTTTGGTAAAGGCAAGTTTATGCTCAGATTTCCTGATGGCTAAACTTGTTTGGGAGCTCATTTATACCTGTCTGCAGGCTCTCTTTAGGAAAGTTTTTCAAAAGCCTGCTAGCACAAATATAACAGTCATTACCTAGACCAGTTTCTCATCTATTTTAATAGCTTTGTCTTAAAAGGCAAAGCAATTGGTGCTGAGGACCTGACCTCCATGTTATATTTCAGGACTTTCTTTAAACCAGTTGCAGTCTGATCCCATGGACTCAGTGTCAATTAGTGGTTAGGTGGTATTGGGTGTGTTCATGGGGCTCATCTTATTCCATCTGGAAAGTGTCCAGTTCCTTCATGCAGAGTGCTATGTGCAGCTAATTGAAGTGTAGTAAGTGGGAACAGCTGGTGTTGCTTCAGAACTATACTCCCAATCTTAAAACTTCCCTGTTGAAACTCCGTTGTGCACTGCTGTATGCCAGTGTGCTTCTAACAATTCATTATAATAAAACTGGGGTTCAACAGGAAGTACCCAGACCTAAATGAAAATTGCTGCTACAAATTAAGGCTTTCCTAGTATTTTTACAGGACCTGGTGTCTTTGAAATACTGGCCCTCATCTTCCTTTTTAACCATCAGTACTGCTTCCTAGCATCCCATCTACCCTTTTCTTTAAGCTTAAAGAAATGATGGTTTGAAAGGCTTGTTTTCTTTGAATAGGTTGAATTAAATATGGAAGTATTTTTTGACAGGTGCCATATATGGAAGCCATGTTACCAACACAGGGATCACCAGCAGTGCCATTGCTGACTTGTAGAATTATGCTGTAAGCTGCTGGAGCTCTTGGTGGAGTAGGTGAGCTGGTAGAAATTGCTAGGCAGGGCTGGGTGTGGCCACCACTCAGAAGCAGAACTACACTAAACAAACCCAGTCTTTGGGAAACTCTGACTCCAGATTTTGCAACACAGACTTTAAACTGAAGTTTTGACAGCCTTCTCTAACCTAGTTGTCACCAAAATAAATTCTTTCCTGTAAGGGAATTAACTGTAATTGGTGTCCTGATTTAGTCAGTATTAAAAATATCATGAGAAACCATAAGAAATTGCACTACACTTTGAAATCTTTGCTTTGCATCTTCTGCAAACAGGAAAGCTGCCATTTCCATTAAGATTGAAACTTCATTTCTGTTTTTAACTACAGAGTGATTACACTTCCCTCTAGCATACTGCATATTATTATGAACACTTTATACAAGTATTCTGAATAGTCATCATTAATTCTTTTAGATTTCTAAGTGTTAGGCATCAAAGACTGACGATACAGACTGATAAAAGATTTCTAAATCTGAATTTTTGTAAATGACCATATTTGTGTTTAAGTGTCTGCTTATAAGTTTTGCCTAAATTCCAAAAATCATCTTGAGATGTCTATTTTTATTACTTTAGCAAAATTTGATGGTTAAATATAGAAAGAAACATTCTCTGTTAACATAAGCTTGTTCAGAAACTGTTTGGTTTCAGTTCAGAACAGTTCATTTTGGCAACAACAGTATGACTTGAGAATTTTTAGACAGAGTAAGTGTGCTTTTGGTATAATCTAGGCTAATTTAAAAATTTTAGAGACTTCAAATTCAAAAATACACTTAGAATTATTGATGATCTGAGTCTTGATGGGAGTTGCCACACATCCTGAGTGAAGGTTTCACTGTATATGAATGAAGTTGCAGCAACAGTCTGGTGCCTGATCCCATGCTGCATTTCTGGAAGGCAGCTTTGCCAGACCTGCATGTGAGTAAAGTCTTTGCTTGTTATGGTTCTATGCTCCCCTACTTGAAAACTTTTAGTGATTGCCCATCCATTATACAGATACTGCTGGGCACCAGCAAAGTCCCTGTCTGAAAAGTAGACCTAGGCATTAATATATACTTTGTTTGAGGCAAAACTCCCATTAACTTCAGTGCAAGCAGGGATTTCATCCTGAGTATGTAGCACCCCAAATAAATCTGTATATTAGAAAATGCTATAGAAAGCAGATTGAGAGGAAGGATATGGCCCTGTACAAGCATCCTGAACACTGAGTATCGAAAAGCCAATCCAAAGAACTGCTCCCCCCCCCCCCCCCCCCCCCCCCCCCCCACCCCACCCCCGCACCACCCACACACCAACACAAGACAGCGACCCGCCGAGCCCACACAAACACAAGCGACCGACCGGACGACTACCT
>WTSP01026265.1:33556-45392 GCA_025331215.1 Actenoides lindsayi
TTATATTGTCAGTGAAGGTGACATGCATGGTGAGGGGGTCATGCCATGATCACACCCTGACTCTGCCACAGTGCTCCAAGTCAAAGGGGAAAGGAATGAACTTCTCTTCCATGAGATGTACACAAAAATTGCTCGTAAGACAGGACAGGAAGGACACCAACGGAATTATTGGGTTGTTTTAAGTATTACTACTTTAAACAGCCTGCTCTGGTATGTGTCAAGGGAGACCTTGAAAAAATAGGATCTCACATGTTCTCTATGAACTCAAAGGGTAATATTTTAATAATTTCCTTCAAGACTAGGAACTCCAATTTTCAAAATCATCTCTGCCACCTCAGGGTTCATATGCATGATCTGCTGCAGACAACTGCATAACAACTGCGCCTCCTCAGTATAAGACAGCTTCAGTTTTCTGTCCAGACTAACATGTGTGAGCATGTCCATGCTTTTAAACCCAGTCTCACTGCTATGTGGTTTAGTAGCTGATAAAAGGTTCTGGGTGCTTAACATCTGGCTGAAAGCCAATTCCTGAATATGCACTGGAGCTCCTGCACAGACTGCAGATGTGTGGTCCAAGTTTAATGTGGGTGGCTTAAGAGGAACAGCATCTGTAGCTGTACCTGCTATGCAGGAGTAGCCTGCTAGGAGGAAGAGCTGAGGCCAGAACCATGTCAGATGTCTGATCCACATCTGTCACATGACATGTGGGCTCAGCTGGATGAACAGAGGTGACATCTTTAGGGACAGATGATAAGATTACTCTATGTGGTTTTATCCCCGAGGACAGAGAGACATCTGAACACCTGAGTAATAACTCCTGAGCTACTGTGGTTCACAGTGTGGTGTTTCCAGAAAATCAAAGTCACTGATAGTCTCTGATAGATTACATGGTTGGAAGAGCTAATTGGTATCCAGTGGGGTTAATCACACCTAAAAATCACACCTAAATTCCTATAAAATGTCTCTCTTGGGCCTTAGTAACAGTGGAGATGTGAGCTGTGTGGCTGGCAGTACAAGGCTGCCTGCACGTTTACCTAGCCATTGCTGTGAGAAATGCAGTTATCTCCCTAGAAGTGAAATGGAAATGTCATCTAAGCTCTAACCAACTCCTTACAGAATTATACCAAAAGTTATGTGTCAAGTTTATAAAATCAGATTAAAAGCATCCATGTCGTGCTTTGTTCCTGCTTAACTATGCTGGTAACTGCTCTGGGAAAGTGGTGCAGTGTTGAATATCTTTCTGTAATAATTACAAATGAGTATGAAAATGAGCTACAAAACATGGAAGTGCTTTTATCCTGATTTTGCAGATGGAGAGCTGAAGCACTAAAGGCCAAATCTAATAAAGAATTACAGTACTGCAGCACCTACCTTGCTATCATCTGGTGTCCATATGGGATCCAGAACACTATTAGATACCTAGTCTCCATTTAGAGGAGACTACATTTATAGGACAGGCTCAGCCTCTCTGAATGGGAACCAAAGTAGCCAATTTACTGAGAAAGAAGCTGTCTTAAATCAGTACTCTTAGGTGTCTCTGATTTGAGCTGTCTGGCTAAGAAACTCTATGAGCAAGGACAGGTGTTAGGCTGTACACCTTGGCTACCTCATGCAGGTTTTCAAAGAGGAGTTTCGGCTTTGGTTCATCAGCCATGTTCTGCTCTAGATGGGTATCCTACTACATTCCCTGTGCTTGGTAGGGTGCCCTCAGCTCTTTTAAAATACCAGAGGAAGAGGAGGCCTTCTCTCCCTCATCACAGTGCTTTAGTGGCCTGCTATATATTCAGGAAGATCCAAGTTTAATCTCCCTTTTCCTTCCTTCCCACACTGAAGATGTTCCCTGCCTCAGAAATAATTTGAGAGCAAGACAAGCAGTAGGAGGAAGTTTAGCTCTGCAATGTGCTGTCTGGGGACAGTGTTTGGGGAATATAAACACATTCTGGGGATGAACCAGGACCCACTTTAGTGCATCCTGATGAATACCCTAATTGCACAGTATGGATGCAATCTCCTTAACACACAATTTCCAAAATAATTTTTTGCACAATGATGCAGCTGTGACAAAGCTGTGGGGATCCCCCTCTACAGCCCCTCTGGACAGAGAAAATTCAGATGCTCCTGTGAGATGGCAGACATGTCCAAATCCCCTTAGGCAGGTGCAGGAATGGGACCTGGCTGCTGCAAGTTGGGTCCTTTAATGACCATTATTTTGATGCCTGTCCAAGTCTGATAACAAGGAGCTTGAAATGCCTGCGTGTAAGCTTTTTCCTGATTAGAATTTTGCCTCCTTCCCTCTGTAGTTGCCTACATCCCATTTTAAATCCGACCTTGAGTAGATTATTTAGGTACCCAAGCAGAGTTCATGACAGAGCAAAGAGCTGAACCCAGATTCCCAAGTCTCAATGTATCTTTGGATCTGTCTTTCCCTTTAGCTGATTTAGATGAGGCCTTAGCTTTACTCACATCTAGCTAAAGAAAAGCTTCTCCCGATGTTTAAACTCATGGCCAACTGTTAATTGGAGATCTAGAGACAGAAAAACAGATGCTATTCCCCACAGAGGAAAATTAAAACACATTTAAGTGAAATCTTTCCACCAAAGAAATTAGTTGCTTGCTCTTGTTCTTTTTCTCTTCTAATGGCACAAATACAATGATGCCAACTCCTAACAGTCAGGCACACACAGTAATGGCTGCTAGTTTTACTGGCTAATAAAGGCAGGATCAACACCTCAAGACAGGCATTTAGCTTGGGAAACCTCTCAAATAATTAAAAAAAAAATGTTGCAGCACATTGCAAAACAGGTGGGCACCCTGATATTCATTTAGCAAGTTCACCCATTAATGAGACAGTGCCCAGCCTAGCAGTGGGTAAGATATTCCTGGCTTTATGCACAGTATCAGCATTACAAGGGTCTTAGAGACAAATACAGCTTGAAATTATGATCCTTAGGGCTTTCCAGAAGGGGGACTGATTAAACCAGATGGGGAGTATTTAGCCACAGCAGGCCAGATTCTCCACTACCGTAAATCAGCTTCACTCCACAGATGATTTACAGCAGCTGGAACCTATAGCTTCAAAGACTCAAGCTGCAGTCTCCTGAGCAATTGAGTCTGCATAGATTTTTACCAGTAAAATTAACAAGGTCAGTGTGTGTTGGAGGGAGAAGTAATCCTTAATTTAACAGAAATTGCTGAGACTTAAATAGTAATTTCTCTAGTTACAGGCTCAACAGGCTTTTCTCTTAGTTTCGCAGACCTTTTTGCTGAACCTCACAACATAATCAATACCAAAATAACACATCTGAATGGCCTTGGATGGTAGCAAGCCATAAAAGCTTCTGGAGGCTTTTAAAATGAAAATCTTCCTTTCTAAGTGCAAGGAGTTTTTAAGGACAAGACAGCAGCTGCTTTGAAATGCCTGTGAATTCTTTTTTCCTTGCAATTAGTAGCAAACAATAAAGGGCCTCTTTTCTGAGCACTGATGGCATTTCCTTGGCTTTGGCAGCTTTTGTCTTTTCTAAATGATAATAACTGTGCATGTTTGTTTCTGTTTAATAGGGAACGTGTATCCCTGTAAAGCGCGCTTGTTCCGCGTGCTGGCTGTAGGCATGGTGTTTTGAGAAACTATTTCAAGTCTGGTCCTCTGTAATTAGTATTTTACTGATACATAATATAAACCTAATAGTGCTGTTACATTGCGCTTACATGAAATTGGTAAGCAGTGAAATCTCTTACTTGCCCAGCTGCTCAGCAGTTGTCTCTCAGTCCCCCATGCCCTGCAGAGCTTTGTGGTTCTACCAGGAACAAGAATTTGCTTTGTGTAAGTGAAGCAGGGCGACAGAGGAAAGGTTTGTTTGGCTGCTTTCATTTGTTTGCTGCTGTGTAAATGATTTCGGGCAGCATTTGAATGAAAAAGCTCCAGTGAATTGGCTTGTATCTCCCTTTGCTGAGGATACCAGGGCATTGCTTGGCAACTTGGAAAGCTGTTCCAAGTTCTGCAGTGGACCCAGTGTAAGGGCTATCTGTTTACCTGATAACATTTTCAACCAAAATCCTTTTCTTTCTGAGCACAGTGGCTTGACCACTTCAACAGGCTTAATACTGAGCTGCAGCTGATAGGTGTTTATAACCTACAGAGCCCTGAGCTGGGGAACACCTGTCTGGGAACAGCTGAGTAGTTTCAACTGGGTCTACTTTATTTCTAGGCTAGGAGGCCCTTTCAGAGGAGCTGGGGGGTTGCTTTGTTCTTTGATAGTAGCTTCCCTCTTCTACAGATGGTGAAGGACTTTCAGGAAGGTAAAGCTAGATATTTCATTTTAACTTCATGTTGTCTATAGAGTTTTCTTTGTTGGGTTTTCTTCTTAAAAAAATTTTTGCTTTTAGAAAGTGAGATTGTTGGAACTGGAGAGGGCTTAAGCCAGTCTCTTTAAATGTATTTCACATAAAAACAGAATTAAAGTCTAGCTTCTCCTTTAGTATTTCTTCTTATTTAGTAGGTGAGGACAGGAAGAACTTCTGCTTCAGAACTTGGCTGCTGAGGGCTGAGTTGCAGAGTTTGCTGGGATGCTCCTGCCACTGTGCTCCAGGAGATAATGGTAAACCTCCAGATAGAGGAAATTCCTGCTTTTGCTATACTTCTAGTCCTATGAATTAAAAGATGTGATTCAGGCTTCTCTTCTCCAGGCTAAACAGCTCCAGGTCTCAAAACCTTTCCTCTTCAGGGAGGTGTTTCAGTCCCCTAATCATCTTAGTAGCCCTCCACTGGACTCTCTCCAGTGGTTTCTTGTCTCTCTTGAATTTGGGAGCCCAGAACTGGACACTATACTCCAGATGGGGCCTCACCAGGGCAGAGTAGAGGGGGAGGAGCACTTCCCTCCATCTGCTGGCCACGCTCTTCTTAATACACCCCAGGATACTGTTGGCCTCCTTGGCCACAAAGGCACATTGCTGGTTCATTGTTAACTTGTTGTCCACCAGGACTCTCAGGTCCTTCTCTACTGAGGTGCTTTCCCTAACCTATCCTGGTGCATAAGGTTGCATAATCCTACTCAGGTGACGGACCATACACCTGCCTTTGTTGAACTTAATTAGGGTCCTCTCTGCCCACCTCTTCAGCTTGTCCAGGTCCCACTGAATGGCAGTACAGCCTTCTGATGTGTCAGCCACTCCACCCAGTTCTGTATAATGAGCAGACTTAGAGAGAGTACGCTCTATCCCTTCATCTAGGTCATTCATGAATATGTTGAACAAGACTGGACCCAGAACCCATCCCTGAGGACCTCCACTAGCTACAGGCCTCTAACTAGACTCTGTGCCACTGATCACACCCCCCTGAACTCTGTTGTTCAGCCAGTTCTCAGTTCACATCACTATCCACTCATCTAACCCACACTTCTAAGCTTACAAGCTTTACTGCTTACCATGAGGGCTAGAGCTCTTCTGGAGGCTGATATTTTTGTTGTCCTTTGGTTCCAGGAGCTGGAGCTTTAATTAGAAGCATCAAGCAGTTAGAGATTCACAGTAAAAAAAAAAAGTTGCCACCTCAGACTTAAGGGAGAAGTAAGATTTTTCAGAGTGCATAAAGGCTACAAAGGTCACTTATTCAATTTGGGCAGGGTTGGGTTGATTTGTTTGTTGGTTTTGTAAAAAAAACCAAAACAAACCAAGAAAAAATGAACCGACAGCAACTAGAATCTCATCTAGGAAACCTAAAAGAATCATGCAAGTTGAAATGATTTGGAGATGTTCTGAAGAGGAAAAAAAAAAATCTATGAAGAAAAACATCCATTTTAAGCATTTATATGAAGATAGGAAAATGTATTCAGATGATGAGCCTGAGCAAAATACTTCTTATGGGTAGAACAAGGCATAAAGTAGTGCAGCTTGCAAAGAAAGGAGCAGAGCACCGAAGGAAATTGCGGGTTTCTCTACACATTAGATTCTGATTTTTAAGGACGTGTGTCACAAAACAATCACAGGGCAGAGCTGGGGCTATGGTAAATCTTCTGTCATTTGAAATATCTGTATCAAAAATGAGCATCTTTTTAAAAGGTACATTCAGCTTAAGAAGATCTTGAGGCAAAGATTACATCTTAACTTCTCCACAATGTGTTATGCAGGAGGTCAGAGCATGCTTATTATGAACTTTTGGTCTTAACATCTATTAATCTGTTTCTATGCACTTTCAATGTTACGTGGAGCAAATTTTTCTCATCTCCTCAGGTAAACTAATCCAAGGGAGGGGTTTTAAGCCTCCTTTGGTTACAGTCTGAAAACTACTTTAGGTTTTAGTGAAAACTCTTCCATCAAAATGTGTCTTGTCTGCACAAGACACAGATGCTGCAAAGAGGTGGACACACAAGAGAGGACAAAATTAAGGTTGCTTGAGTGCCTTTATTATAGATTTCTATGCAAATAGCTGTGTTGTGGTGTTCTGTTGGTTTGGGGTGGGGGGGCTGTGGTTTTTTGTTTGTTTTTCTTTTTTTACTATAATCTGAACTTTTAATTCCCTGGATCTTTCAATTTTTTAAGAAAACTCCAGTATTGTCTTAAGGGTTTTTTCCTTCAGCTGTTCAGAAACTAGTTTAATGAAATTGGTTTTGTCTGGGAGCTTTCTGTAGGCCTTGTCAACCAGCCTTTCTTCTGCAGCAGCAGGACACTTTAGCATAGAGATGGGGAAAAGGACCTCTCCATTTTACACGTTCTTGCAGTGAAAGCCAACCCAGTGAGTAGGGAAAATTCAACTGCCAGCTGTGCTGGTGCAACTCCTGCTACCCACAAATCTCGTTTTGAGCTTGCTTTGCATTTCAGACAGAAACATGCCTTCAGAACTGATAATCCACTTCTAGTGGGGGCAGCGCAGGGCCATTCACTAAGGGTGAAAGCAGCGTTCAAAATCAATTCTGGCTGGCAAACCTTAATGCATGTGTTGTTTTCCAGTGACCAAGGCACTGTTAGCTGGCTCTGTAGCCACTGAGAAAGCAATCACAGTGGAGACAGCAGAGTTCAGAGGAAGCAGAAGTGCTCTTCTTGACTCCTCACCTTTGGGAACAGCTGCAGTTGCTGGCTCTTCCAGCCATGAACATAAAAACCTTTCCTCTTTTGTTTTATAATTTATTTATGGTTTGTTTTTTTTTTCCCCAAGGACAGCTCAGTGTCTTGTTCATCAGTAGGCTGTATGAGATGTACACTTTCTTCTAAAAACGTGCTTGTTTCACTGTTAGTTTATTAAAAGAAATAACTACAATCATATGCCAATTTTCTTCTGTTTGAACCTAATCTTATTAATCCTTACAGAAAGCTAAATATACCTGTTCAGTTTGCACTTAAGTATATTTCTGCATTTATGAATACTCTAGTCTTTTCTCTACAATAGTAGAGGTATTCCACTTGTGGAATTAAAATTCATCCTAATCTTTTACATCTTGCAAAATTTTGAGCATTCTCCCTGCTCTCAATTTCTGTCTTTTTTATTATCTTAGTGGTAGGCCAATATCTAAAGTTATTCTTAAGGGACCCTTCATGAGGCTGTCAAGCTATAGTGCAAATACCTTTAGAAATTTTTCTTTTTCTTCTTTTTTTTTTTTCTTTTTTTTTATTAGGTGCCCCATAGTTCTTGAGTGTGCTCCATAAATCCACCAAATGGCTATTGCTCTTACATCTGATGGCTCATCAGCTTGTCGTTTATAGAGATATGAAAGAGAAAGACTAGTTGCTTAGGCAGGTTTGGAGGCATGTAAGAAGCGGAGAGGGCAAAGTGCTACATTGAGGGATGTCAGGAGATGTCCAAAAAGGTATTTTTAAGCCCTCAGATGGCAGCTGTTTGTTCTAGGTCCTTTTTATTCATTTCCAGTCAGCATCAGCTTTTATCATAGTTTTAAATATTCCAGGTTGTTCAGTAAAATCTTTGCATGAAAAACAGGAAAACAAATGTCTTACCACATCATGCAAGTCTGATGTGTCACATTCCACAAAGGGATTTTACTCCCATTTTTTGTCTTTTTTTTTTTTTTTTTGCCACCCTTTCTTCATGCTAGGATTTTCTTCTGTTCTCATGGTGTAACACAGGAATTGATATGGAAGTGGAGAATAAGTGTAATAAATTAAAACCAAATCTGCTTAAGGCACCACTGACAATTTTTCACTTTGTCCTATACTAAAAATGAGAAGCATGATCACTGAAGAAGCATTGCAAAACTTGTCTACTTATTCAAGACTCATGCTGCTGAATTGCATCAATGTAACTGAAAGCCTACTCAGAATAAATGAACTGCTGTGATGGAGACTTGTGCATTTTATTGCAAGCCCTGAAACATTGGTGTTTTCCTTGTATTTTCATCTCCTGGAGACAGGTGACTATAAAATGATTTTTCTGAACATGTATATGCTTGTGTGTGTGTTTCATCACTTGCTTGTCTGTGCTGGTGGAGAAAATTATGAAAATATGATTTACTTCCTAAAGTCTCAGAAATAAGAAGGTAAGAATTCAAATTTTTATTTGTTTTTTTAAACAAGATGATTTCTTTTAGATATATCTTGTGAATTTCTTGGTTTTGTTTTGGTTTTTTTTAGATCAATTGTGTGCCCTGTTAACATTCAGGGTTGAAAATACTTATGCTGTATATTGTTTCCAATTACATCTGTCCTATACACAGCAATCTCTTACACTGGCTTTTGATCTAGAGCAATATAACTGAGAGGAAAATTCTCCCTTCAAATGGACTTCATTTTCTCAAACCCTGGCAGCGTTTGAAAGTGATCTCTACCATCTCACTTTGCTTTATATTCAGTTCAATTTGAGGTGTTTATTTTCATCCGCCCCTTTATGTTATTTATTGCTCCCTTGAACAAAGCTATACATATTTCTTTCTTAGCAAAGGAAAAACCTGGGCTTGTTTCCAAAGTGTTTTTGGAGAGAAGTAAGCCATGGCTTCTTGCAGCAGTGCATAAGAAGAGACTCTCAGCTACATCATTCTCAGGGTAGGTTTGTGGTTATTAACTTAAGGTGCATCAGTGACCTGGTTAATTGAGAAATTCAAAAGGGAGAAAAAACAGGTCCTCTGTAGTTTCATCCAATGAACAGCTTAGAAATAAACCCCACATCATCCCAAAAACTGGCTTGAAGTTACTACGAAGGCGGACAGGAATTGTTATGAATAATGTGTTCACCGGACAGATATTGTTATGGAGAAGAAAAGGAATAGCATAATAGGAAAGAATAAAGGTAGTAAGCTGCAGGTAATTACTTGCTTGTCTACAACTTATTACAAGTATGGAAAAGAGTCTATTTTTGGTCCACATGGAGTGCTTTGTTTAGTAATTCAACCATCAGCCTTTTGATGTACTTTGTACGCCTCTAGCAAGACGTTCTAGCATCCTATTTACCTCCTTTGTTAATGTAGCAGCATATCGGGTTGAATGCTTCAGGAGTGTTTCTGAAATAACCACTAAATCTTTTTCTTGGACAGGCTGCTGGAACAGCTCTCTATTTAGTGTACAATACCCACTCTGAGTCACTGCTACAAGTCTCGTTATTCTATGAGCCTTCACTGCCTGTGGATGGCATTGCTTTAAGTAGGTGACATTTCAGTAGTCCTTCCCTATCAGATTTTTTCTGCTGCTGTGTATAGCATCCCTGTATAGTATATAAATATAGGTTATCAACGTTGGTTTTGGTGTTTGGTTTTTGTTGTTGTTTTTTTTTGTTGTTGTTTAGGTTTTTTTTCCCCCCTTATCTGAAGCATACAGCAGAGACAGAGGTGTGTGGAGAGCTAAAAATGATTAAAGATATGGAAAAGACTTCCATAAAAACCAGAGAAGATTAATACTACTTAATGTAGAGACACAAGGCCACGCTACACCTACACTAAATAATCGATGTTACAGGGGAGGCAAATTGTATGCATTTTGCTTCTCTCCAAGTAAGAGCAGAAGGATTTAATACAGCTGTCAAATTACAATGTAATATATGTAGAAATGCAAGACAACACCTTTACAAAGAATGTGAACCAGGGAAACTTGTCATTGCAAGGCAGAGATGCCTTTCTGTCCAGCTCTTTTACACCATGCTGGGGAGCTGATTCATTAAAGGCTGATGTTGCCACATGAGAATGGAGTAAGTGCTGCAGCAGCGGTGCTGCTGAGAGAGATGTGGCAGGGACTTGCTCTTCCTGGAAGATGGTCTGTAGTAAACATCTGGATGGCTGGCATGTCAGAGCACCTGCAGGTGGGTACCCAAGAGCTGCCCGCATGTGCAAACAGGTCATGCATATCCATACCTCCACAAGTTGCCATTGATTTGAAGAGCTCCAGGGCACGACCAAAGCATGCAGTCCCATTCATACTGGAGTGTGGTGCACCCTACTTCCTCAGTGCCCCACCAGCCATGTGCCAAGTGATCAAGGGTGCTGTTCCCAAAATCAAACTGATCCATCTTTAGTGCATAGCCAGCTGTTTGACATTGCAGCCTGAGCAGTCCCTATCCCCAAATTTGCATCAACATGAGAAGGTTGTTTGCCAGTAGCTTGAGCAAGACGTTTGCACTCTAACTCTTTCCTGCAGAAGGTCCCAGTGTCCAGAGTGCATTTACTCTAGCCACCACAGCAGTGACTTAAAGGACAGGCTGCTTTGACGAACTGATGATTGGTTGTTCCCCGAGGCAGTGACTTTGGTATAGGTGGATGTGATCAGCAGTGACATGGTGGATACATAATTTTGATAATTCTTCAGGAAATGCTAGAATCAGACATGAAACCACTGATGTCCCTTTGGTGTCAGACTCATAGTGGTGTGACAGCCTGGCTCCACTGGAATTGCTTTGATGTATGTCCTCTGTCAGGGAAGAGACAAGCTCCAAATTCCCTGGGGGTAGCCATGTTCCTGTTGCTGAAAATCCTTTGATCCTAGAGTTATCCAGGTTGCCAAGTAACCTCCAACATTCTGGATGGGTGAATTGAATTTCTTTTTGGAGATCTGGTGGCAAATGGACTTACTCTAGGCTTTGTGTTATGCTGCTGCAGTGTGGTCTGTAATTATATCATGTTGTTAGTGTTGAGAGCTCTAGGCTATCTTGTTAGGTTTTTCCATGGTGAAGAGGAAAAAACAAATTTATCCTCACATTCTATACTCCATTGCTTTCCAGGATTTATATGCTATAGTGAGAAAACGTGAATGTAGAAGCCTACAGAGACTTAGCTTTCAGCATGAGGGGGAGGAATTAAAATAGCATGTAATCTGAAGGTTTTTTCTTTCTCCATATTATCCAAATTAACAGTTTACTGGCTTTCTTTTTGGCCCTTCTATTATAGGCTTATAGTGCTTAATCTAAAGTTTAAGGACCATAGCAGAGACAAACTGAGAAAAGTCCATAAAGATACAGCTCTTATTTCTTGAAATGGGCAGTATTTAAAGGACCAAGCATGCAGACCTCCCACCCTTCAATTTTCTGTCACATGGAGAGGGTCTGGAAGAAGGCCAATGTCATCCTAATCTTCAAAAAGGGCAAGAAGGAGGACCTGGGTAACTACAGGCCAGTCAGCCTCACCTCCATTCCTGGAAAGGTGATGGAACAGCTTGTTCTTGCCACCATCTCAAAGCACATCGAGGAAAGGAGACTTATCAAGAGTAGTCAACATGGATTCAACAACGGGAAGTCATGCTTGACTGATCTGATAGCCTTTTATGATGGCATAACTAGATAGATAGATGAGGGCAGTGGATGTGGTATATCTTGAACTCAGCAAAGCTTTTGATACCGTCTCCCATGATATCCTTGCAGCCAAGCTTAAGGAGTGTGGCTTGGATGGTTGTGTGGTGAGATGGATTGGAAACTGGTTGA
>WTSP01026265.1:45492-59247 GCA_025331215.1 Actenoides lindsayi
AGGTTGTGGAGTCTCCTTCTCTGGAGACATTCAAAACCCTCCTGGATGCATTCCTGTGTGACCTGGTCTAGGTGATCCTGCTCTGGCAGGGGCATTGGATTAGATGACCTTTCGAGGTCCCTTCCAACCCCTAATATTCTGTGATTCTGTGTGAGTGACCTGTACATGTGTGTCTCTGTGCTGACTGCACACCTGGTGAATCTGAAGATGGGAAACTTGCCAGAGAGAAGTAGCTCTTGTTGACAAGCCTGGTGGTCTTGGGAGCTGTGAGGAAAAAGGCCTCCCTTGGATGACAGGGAACTAACAAAACCCATGGCTGCACTAGGCTTAGTTTAAGTGGCTTTGCCAATTGTACATGTACAGCTTCCTGGCTTTGTTAAATTCCTTGTTAAATCCAATGGAAAACCTCACCCCACTCCAGAGCTGTAAATACTCTGCTCTGTATGTACACACCTGCAGAGACCCAACAAATCCTGCTTTGCTGCTAGAGGAGAGATATCACACCTCTTTGGTAGCAACAGTGGACAGCCAGAGAACACCGAGTAGTACCAACTCGGGGATGTTAGCTTATTAGAAACTTTGCATGACTTTTTTTCCTAGCAGAGCTCAAGATATTTCATATCAATAGCTTCTAAGTAGGGTTGTTTGTTTTGTTTTTTTAGTTTATATTATTCTTTTATATTGCTGGTTACTGGTCTTGATGAATAAGCATATAATTTTGTTTATTTCAACATTAGCAGCTATTTTCTGTTCATGTTAAGGTGCATGAAGAATTCTGGGCTTGGTCAGTCATTAATTATAATTTATTTTAATTTCTGCTTAAATCCCTGGGGAAATTAAATACGATCCACATATAGTTTAGCTACAGAGCTGACCTGCAAATACAAAGAAACTCAGGATTATAAAACTGTGTTTTGGTGCTTTCTTCGTCTTTTTGGGTTGCTTCTAGCCAAGCTCGATATATTCAGGCACCAAGCACAGACTCAGGGAATGCATTACTTGTGAGTTGGAGAGAACATGCTTCTCGAGCATCACTGTACCTGTTGGTGGCACTCATTTTCTCAATAATCCCAAGAAGTTACTAAAATAACATTGATCCCTGGAGCTGCTGTGGCTAAAGAAACTGCCTTAGGTCCAGCAAACTATGGAGGTGGACCAAGGATGCGCTTCTGGGCCATCTCTGAGTCATATGAGCTAGCCATGCTGGCAGCTCCATGGCTTTAGACCTGTGCTTCATGTGGTACGTTGCCTGCTTTGTACTCTTTGAGATGACAAATATTCATAAACTGGCAGGCAGCATAGGATAATTATCTATACAATCATGAAATGCATTTCAGAAAAAAAAAATTACCAGATGATGGCAAACTGACATTAGAGGAAACTGGTATCAGAGACAAGGAACAATGCTAATGCTAATACCCATCAAAGGCAGAGCCTTGAAAGATTCAGTGGCATGAAGACAGTCTTCCAAATGAGAAGTCCAGCTTATCTGGAAATGATACTCCAGGAGCAACGGAGGACATTTACATCACTGTAGGCATTTCTCCCTGATGTAGTAAGACTTTGATATGAACACTACTGCCTGGTCAATGATGTTTCATTAGACAAGGTTGGTTGGAAGAAAGCTTTATCTCAAAATGTGCCATTATGTCTTAGCTTTATTTTTTCATGTGGAAATTGGCTAGAATGTGTTTCTTGTTTGTTTGCTTTCAGTTTAAGCTTTGGGAAAAAAGCTATGCCTTCTAAATTGTTACCCAAAGCACCCTCGGAAAGAATTCTCTTGAGATCATATTGTACTTCAATTTTACAAATATATATTGGCCTGAAATTTAATTTCACTGAACATTTCAAATTCACTATGTGTAGTAAAGAGTTTTCAGGTCTGCAAGAAAACCTCTATTAAAACAGTGAAAGTACTTAGTAAAAAATAATCATTCTATAGTTTACCTCAGATTTTTCTATAGCAAACTTTTAAGTTTCAAGTGGTGATGACCCACATACTACAACTCTGACAACTGAAAGGTTAGCAAAAAGTGGTTAAATGTTTTTTTGGATCAAAATAATATTTAAGAATGCCCTTAGACCTGTCACTGAAAAAGTCTGAAAAAGGAACAGAGAACAAGGAACAAAGGAAGCTCTTGTCAAAAGAATATAGACACCTGTTGCCTAACCCATTCTCATCTTCTTGTGTTCTAGCATTACCATAAAAGGAAAGCATCTCTGATAGCAGGTCACTATGGCCAGCAGCTAAACTGTGACACCACAGTTGTAGCTGGGTCAATCTGGGAGGGGAAGAAAAAAAAAAACCACCTTTTTTTTTTTTTTTTTTAATGCTGCTGTTGCAGAACCTGAAGTCCATCACTGAAGGTGTGAGGAGGAGTGTGTTCTTATCTACTTTATCAAGTTTTACCAGCCGTATGAAGGGGTAATTACAGAAGAAGTAATTTTGCTTGGGAAAAACAGACAGGTATTGTTACCCCTTATTACAGAAAGGCAGTGCCATAAACACTGTTCATACAGAACAGCAATACATGATATCTGAGAGCAGTTATCCAAAGAGGAGGAGTTAACTGTTGCTCAGGAGTAAAGCTGTGTAAAAAATACTTTAACTGTATGTTCTGTTGTAAAAGTCCCCCATCCCCCACCTTTGGAGTGGCATGAATATAGGACTTAGGAGGCTTGACTTTTGGAAAGCATGCACTCTCTTGGCTCTGTTGGTGTCCACAGCTTCAGTAAAGGATGTTTTACTCACTGTACTACATCTGGAGGTAGCGCCTCTAGCAGTGCATGTTGCAGGGGTGGGCCTCATAGGTCTTAATTGTTCTGCCTACCACGTACCCCAACCACCCACCCACACTGCCCAGGGACCAGGAGCCCTGTCTGAGCTCAGACCCAACTTTACAGTATGTTTCAGGAACAGTTAGGGGACCAGTTACTAGCCTGGGTGGTGTGAGATGATGCCCAGGGTGATGAGGGCATTGTCTCATGCTGGTGTCTCCTTGGATCCCTGCATGTCCCCTTTCATGAAGCAGCCTGCTCCTGCTGCTCAGTGGCTCCATTTTCATGACATCTTGTAAAGATGCATTTATAGCATAAGTTAATGAGCAGATGCTCTTGATCTCTACTTCAGAAGATCCATGGGCAGTTGAAAGGCTTCAAAATCTGTGTTTCTTTGTCCTTTTTATTTTTTTACATACAAGATGTGTAAAGAAACACATCTGGATGTTACAGCCACAGGTAAGTTTAGAATAGAAGTTAGAAGCTTGTAATTTTTAAAGGAATAACATTTTCTGCCTGTATCTGCTCTCCCAAAACTTACCTGGTTTTAAGGGAAAATTTATGGAAATTTATGAAAAGGATTAGATGATATGATGATGTGCAGACACTTGATTCTCAAGAAGTTTCCTCTGTTTCTGTAAATCTCAAGATATCTTTGTTAGAGATTCTAGAGAAATACTTCTCTGGAGGGCGCTTGTCTTTACTGGGTGCTTCTGATTTTTGATCCTCCTTCCATTACATTAAACTCATTTTTGCAAGGCTTCCAAACTTCTGACAGTTTATTTTGTCTTCTGGTTGCTTTCTTCTAGCAGAAGGGGAGCTGCTCACATGCAGAGCACACAGCTGTGCCAGAGTCACACGGGAGTCAGTCCTGTCTCAGGGGCTTTTACGGCTTCTGTAGCTCAAACTGAACTCTAAACTGGCGAGAAATGGGATTCCTTGCAACTGAAAGCATGTGCTTTCCAATCTGGAATCTGGCTTTTCATTAAGACTGCATCTCCTTAAAGCACTGGAAGGACTTAAAACTTCACATTTCTTACATCTGTCTGTATAACAGACTTATTTTTTGGTCAGTTTTAATGGTTTTCCATTATTGCCTTTGAGCTCTTCTGTCTCTAGTAATTACATACCTGTTTTTGCAGGCAATAGAAATTTGAAAGAGCTTCATTATTTTTTTTTTTTTTATTGTCTTAAACTTCCATCAGCGAAACTCCTGATGGTGGAGATGTTGGAATAAAAACATTTTTGGCATTTTCTTTTAAGTAACCTGCAAAATGTACCTCTAGACATCTCAGGGTTTTTTTTTCTGTCAAAACCTTACCACAAGATTTTCTTGGCTTAATCTGTGGGGTCACGTTCATTAATGAGGGATGTTGTGGTCCTTGTCTCCCAGGGAAATGTGCAAAGTGTTTCCAGATAGCACATCAATGGGGAGAAAATAAGAAGTCAAGAAGAGGGTGGTTTTGAAAAAGGTCTCCGTTGCACCACTGTGTGCATACTTAACATTAGAGAAAATGGAGCCTTGTCTGTATTTCCCCCTGAGTGGTGGTTCTTCAGCTCTTGGCTTTCTCTTAAAATGTCTCACTGCCATGCCTCTGTGTTCTTTCTTGGCAGCTTAATTTGTCCAAATGTGGTACAGGTCTATGAATCAAGGACAGAGAAGAGACTTTTTCTCCTTTATCTTATTTATTATTAAATTTTTGTAGAATCTTCCATCTGTTCTCCTCTAGTTTCCAAAGTAATTTTTTGGGAGAACTTAAGGGGTGTGATGAAGCAGAATGGAAAACCTCTTTGGGAATATATGAGGCTACCCATACTATGTGTTGTAGCATTGTGTACTGTACCATGCATGGGCAGGGTGGGGCAGGGGATCCCTTAATAGTTGGAGTTTATTGAAGCTCAGAGAGGGTTAATCCTCTCTAGTAGTAATGTTAAACTACAATACAGACAATAGCCATCATGTACCTCTGTGTACACCGCAGCAATATTGTTTGTAGTGTATGATATTTACATTTTTAGACTGTAATAAAAGTTAATTTTATTTCAACTGCTGAAGGATCTGTGACCATCCTTGTGATGTTATTAAAGGAAAAAAATGTAGCCACTACAAAGATATTTTCACGTTTGTTGCCAACTTTCTTTGACTGAAGTAGCACTGATGAATTATCGCTGGTTGTCTTGCCCAATTTTTTTGCCACTTAATATTGTAGGGTTTTGTAAGTAACCTGAGGAGATACATCTCCAAGTCTGACAGGGATAATGCCAAAGACCTGGAAGTCAAATAAAAAGCAGAAGTGACTGGCAGGAACAGAAGCTGGTAAGTACTGCAATAGAAGTACTATTTAACCTGCTGGCTAATACAAAAAGGTTATTTCTACAGCAACTAGTGGAACAATATATTCAGCAATTAAATTAATCCAAACAAATAGGAATTTTAACCCCATTGTCCTGGCTAAATTCCAGTTTAGGTAATTACATTCTGGCTACCTGCATTCCCTCTGGAGTTTCTGCTGGGTAAATTACAGCTTACACTGTGTGTGTGAGTGTTGAGCTTGTTATGAACAGTTGTGTAGCAAGTCAGCATCTGGTAAATCCTATCTGTTAAAAAAACAAACCAAAACATAGGTGAGTGCAATTCAGTGGAAGTAAGGAGTGACTGTTCTTTTGTATTTAACTTTTCAGTAGGATGCAACAAACACCAGGACTGGCATGTTATAGTGATGGCCATAATAGAAACAGATAGGCAGTGGTTAGAAATACACAGACTGACAGACAAACTGAAGTAGCACGTTCCTTTCTTCCTCAGCCTTCCTGTGTTAGACTTTCTTGTGTTTCCTTCTGAAACTGAACATTTTTCTTTATGTCAAACCCTGCTGGAAGTGGCTGTCTGCATTTTTAATCACATCAGTTCATCCTCCTAGTTCGCAACACAGCCACATAAGCAGAAACACTGGTGGAGTTGAGAGGTGGCACTGGGGAGATGAAAGGCGATGGGTAAACCAGCTTTGAGACAAAGCATCTCCTCCCACTTTCATGTGTGCTGCTCCAGCCCTTTGGGACATTCAGGTGAGGCTGGCATACTTCTAAAGCCCTTCAGGGGAAATGCAATGCAACACTGAATTTGCATCCAGCTTACCTCTCGTACTGTATCTGATACAAAGCAATCTGTGGCTGTGGCTTTAATGCCACGTTGAAGAGCCAGGAATATCATAGGAATTTAATTCATTTTATTGATTGTAAGCTCATTTGGAAAGGATCTTCCTTGCAAAACTGAAATGTGAAAGCATGAATCAAGGTTAATGTACGGTGTTCTCCATGAATTTCCCTTTTCCTGTTCCATTTCAGAAAATATGATACACTTCGTAAGCTGACAAGATGAATAAATTGTAGGTAACATACAGTGAGCTGGTCAGGGAGTCCTTTTCCCCCTCTATTTTTTTAATGGAGCTGAAGAGAAGGCTCATCTTTCCAAGCTGAGGCACTAAGAATCCATTCAGATCAGTCACATATAGTGGCTAAGCACACTGACATTTGGATATGGAGCCACCAGGGAAATTCAGAACCACCAGTATTTTCTTTATGGTTTGGGGGCAGCTTTGCCAAAACACATGCAGCCTGTTACCGTAACCTGGACTGGGAACCTTCTCTTCATGTTACTACTTGTAGAAAGTGAGGACACATTCAGCTTTTGCTAAGAGCTGCAGTTACCTGGAGATTGGGCATGTGCATACCACCTCACAGGGAGCATCTGAGGGCAGTCAGCACATTGTTACAGGCAGTAGAAAGAATTAACAGGAATAATGAGTTCTGAGGCAAAGAAGTAGTTCCTTTCACCTAGACAAATGTTTTAGTGGCTGTGCAAAACACTTAGGGTCCTTGGGTGAATGAATTAGGAGGAAAGAACATTGGCAAGAAGATTGTAATGGGGATTACTTTTGATCACAAAGATCTTTTGGTGCTTCAATTCAAAATTTGCAAATTTAAAAAATTGTTTTTGTTTATCAAAGGGAAAACATTTTCAGCAGGATAAACAGAAAACAAATGTATCAGCTTTAAGCTCTTCACAAGTTTAGTTTACTTCTGTTAAAATGATTCAGCCATCGCCATTTCTCTAGGATAGTTATTTTGTAGGGGAAACTAATTTGAATGTGCATGATAAATGAGCTGCATTGAAAATTCCAATTTTTATCAGCTCTAACCCTTGATCTTAATTAACTCCACATCTGTTTCCATAGAAACCAATAATACAATCAATAAAGTACTACAGTTAACTGCTTGTATTGAAGAAGTATGCAGAAAGAGTTTATTTTCCGTTATTTGCTACTGACCAATTAATTGGACTTGTGGACATAGCAACAAGTGTAATGTATTGCCCTCAAAGACATAGCTGGGCTTGATCAAGGGCCTGATCCCTGCTAGAGAAAAGTATACCACACCGTGAAATCCCCTCTGCTGAATTTGAGTGTAAGTTGTAAAAGAACAGTGGGACCTTTCTTCTTATTGACTGACAGCAGTCTGATGGCGACAATGGAAGGAAGCCTCTTCTAACTTTTTTCTGTACAAAGAGGAGTCAGATTGATATCCAATATTTATTCCACGGGAGAAACTTATGTGGCTTATCCCCTATTCACAGGAAGAGGTCAAGGCAAAGTGAAGGAGTACAGCTGCAGCATGCTTGGGAACATATTTGGTAACAACCTCCAGCTGCCCGAGTATGTGCACCACCAGAGCTTGCAACACCCTCTCCCTTTTGCACAAACATAGTTGGCAATGCATACACCCCATGCTAAACTGCTTGGGGGTTATAAAATCAAAAGCAATGAATCTAACTCCTACAGCAAGTCTTTATAAGCCAAGTGTGTTGCTATGCCATGTAATTTTCAGCCTTTGGAGTGGTGCACTTAGAAGTCTATTAGTGGGCACTCTGATGTACTTTGCTATTGTTCAACTTGTTGCGGGAATGTAGTTTAGCCTAAGTATATTGTTAGTTGCTGGTTATGCCATATATCCTTAGTTTTTGAAAAAACAGTTTCTTAGAAAAGAGTTATGTGGAAAGAAGTTACCTCTGTTGGGTTCAGAAGGGGTGATAAGGCTTGGTATGATGTCATGGTGGAATTCAGGATAGGGAGGACACAGAGACATAACTATATCACTTGGTGACACATAATCCGAAGTGTAATTTACCAAGTGGGATGGGACTGGAGAGTGGGTAACAATTTTTATAGTAAGATTTCTGTTTGAAGACACTTGTACATGACACACTTACGCCAGTCAATGTCCCAGACCCTCTGGCTTAGTTTGGGCCAACATCGAGGGGAGATAAATATTCATCCTGACTGAATTATTTAGGTCCTGGCTTGCAGCTCCTGCACACAGCATTTCTACTTCCTGCTCAGCCTTCTGCATGGCACAGGGCAGCTGTGGAGACACATGTCTCCAAACTCATCAGTTCCACTGTGGCTGACTTTTTCTAATCTAATTTCAGTCATATGGCCAGTATTATGCCATGTGTATTTTATCCATATATATTTCAGTACATTTTTGTATAAAGCATAATCACCTGTTGGTACGTTTAATGCATTTTTACCGCTTTGATATACTCCATGTTAAGAGATACATAGTGCCTCCCTAGACAGAAAGAACATTTTACTACTCAGAGTTGACAATTGGCTAAGTCAAGCACAAAAAAGGCTGCACCTGGCCTGTCAGACATATAGATGTTTCCAAAAACGTGAGAGTAGTTAATAGTCTAATAAGTAATATCAAGTAGTTATATCAAGAAAGATAGGGGAATGAGAATGAAACTCAGAAACTCAATGAATTCTCAGGGAAGCTTCCTCATAGAAATGCAAACCCCACCCTATTTCCCCAGACCAAGAGTCTCTTCTATAAAAATAACTCCGAGATAAAGCATTGGTAAGGAACTGGAGTCTCCACTAGAAGTCTGGGAATGTCTAACAACCTTAAAAGCTGAAAGAATGAGGGATTTCTTTGCAGATGAGATACACATATGCTTTGTAATTGTGTTTGTATGCTTTGAACTTTTGTAAATTAATACCTGCATTTGAAGCTATTTTAACCTGGCTTGAGTTCTGAGGGGTTTCAAGCTTATTACCGTTAAGGCATTCCATTCCTGTTAAAGGGAGACCATTATAGTCATCGAGGTACTGGTATTTTTGTTTTGTTTTGTTTTCTTCCTATAGTAGCTATCATAAATTTCTTCAATGTGACGAAGCAGTGACAGCTCCAGGCTCTTGGACCACTTGGGATGGAGGGCGTGAATGAAAGAAATGTCTGATGGGTACAGCTGTTATCCAAGTAAGTATCCTGCTGCATGGAGAGACAATAGAAAGAATGTCAAAAGCCTGAGGGTCCTGAGGGAGTCTGACACTGATAGATATTGGGTTTGATCTAATCTGTATTAAAAAATCCAACAGAACAACCCCAAAATATAAACAAACCAACCACTTGGCTACAGGCTCTGTGGTGTGTTTTCTTGGGTGTTAGTGACAGTGTCCTGCAGCTTGCTATAGATGATCATGACCATCTGGGTCTTTCACAATACTGATACAAAATTAAGTGTCATATTAGTGTTAAACATTGTGATCCTATTAATAGATCAGACAGGGGATTTGGGGACATAGTTGCAGTGGTCACAGAGCGTGCTGATCGATTCTAAGACGCATATTGGAATTACCATGAGAGTACCAGCACCTAATGCTCTTGGTAATGCATATGTTTAGAAATTCAGCTCTACTATTATAATACTGATAGTTTGTCTACCACTTACAAGAGCTAGTTCATTTTTGAGAAGGGATGTAATAAATTGCTCGGAAAATTAGTTTTTTCTGCTTTATATATTTTCTGTTAAACATTTCCCTTGGGTGTTTTTATTTAAGCAAATGAAAAAGGCATTTGTATATGTTCATGTTTCTGTGAGTGCAGTGCGCATATCTAGATTCTTTTAGATGCTTTTTTTTATTTCCCCTGTCATGGAGGTGGACACACACACACACGTACATGTTTATGTGTGTATATTAATGTATTACAAGTAGGGCTGATGAGAGCTTCTGTAATTAAAGTTGCCAAACACTTCTTGTTACAATAAACTGAAAATAGGTGTTACAACTCTCCAAAACATTAATTCTGAGGGCAAGATTTTCTATAACAGGCCCATCCAAATTACATATATATATATATATATATATATATATAGTGTATACATATATAGTTCCCATGCACTTGGTACTGGTGAGGTCACACTTCAAATACTCTCTTAAGTTTTGAACTCCTCACTACAAGGACATTGAGGTGCTGGAGCATGTCCAAAGAAGGGCAACAAAACTAGTGAAGTGTCCTTAAAGGAGGTTGAAGTGAGGCCAGTGTCTCTGTTTTCCCATCTAGCAAGTGATAGGACAGGAGGAAACAGCCTCTGCACCAGGGGAGTATTAGATTAGATATTAGGAAAACTTTCTCAATTTCACAGAAAGGTTTATCAAGCAGCAGAGCAGGCTGCTCAGGGAAGTGGTTAAGTCACCAGCCCTGGAGGGATTTAAAAGACATGTAGATATGGCACTTAGCAACATGGTTTAGTGGTGACCTGGCAATGCTGGGTTAATGGTTGGACTTTAAAAATCTTGACGTTCTCTTCCAGTCAGAATGATTCTATGATCAGAAGGCTCAACTGTTCCAAATTTCAGAATGAGGCTTCGAAATCTGAATTGAGCAAGGAGTTTCTGTTAGGGATGCTCCTGTTGTTATATCTGTGGGGGAGGGGAAAAAGGCAATTCTACTGTCAGTCAAACTACAAAGCCTTTGAAAAGACATGATTTGCTAGAGTTCAACAAAGTTCATGAGTTCGACAGCTAAGTCTTCCAAAGCTTCTGCTTTTATGGGGCATGATTTAGTAAAGGACTGGAACAGCCTGCCTGGTAATTGCATATAATGTCAGGCCTGAATGCTACCAACAGAAGGAAGAATTTTATTTCCCCTCTTCAAGGAGAGAAGCCCCTGCTGGGCACAAATACCAGAAATATGACCTCTTCGCAGGTATGAGAGGTGGAATTTGCTGAGGAGGCAGGCATATGCTGGTGACAATGTGAAATGAGGCAAAAGGGCAAAAGCTGAAGTATAGAGGTGGTGGAGGAAAAAAACCCCTGAAACCTGTGTATAGAGGAGATGGGGACTGATGGGCAAGATGAGAAAGAGGAAAAGAAATGGGGGGAGGAATAAAGTTTGTGTGAAGAAAGAGATTGTAAAACTGGTTCGACTACAAAAATGGAAACTTAATGGAGCAAGGGATAGGGAAAAATGATGAAAAGCAACGAAGTAACAAAGGATGGGATTGTTAGAAAAATATGAAAGAGGAATACAGAGGTGGCATCTAGACTGGCTGAGGAGCTGGCAAGGCCGTTTCAGACTGGGAACTGGTATGAGAAGGAAAGATGAAGCAGAGGAAAGGAAAATGTAGAACAAGGTGAAGAGCTGTCAGAGTAGAAACCAGACCAATTTGAAAACAATACAATGGACAAGAGAGAAAATTTTGTCACTAATAGAAAGGCCTGTCATTTATTAGTCGCTAATTTTGTTTGTCACAAACCAGGCATCCAGAATTAGTGTATTTTTCCCCTATTCTAATATTTTTGTATCGGTTTCCCTTTTGTAAACTGGGGATGGTTCCGTCCCCTCAGAACAGTGTTGGGAAGATAAATCGCATAATATTTGTGAGACTCACATACAGTAATGATGAGCACCACAGTAACATCCAGGAAGAAATTAATAATTCTGTCTTCAGAACGACATTTGTAAATGTTGCAGTAAATAAGGCCTGGGGCAATACATCGAATAACAAGCAGAAAACAAAATATTGAATTGCTGTTCATTAAGTGAGCACAGTCTATTTTGTGCACAAAAGGAGGCAGGAAAAATGCTGTGGAAAAAATATGTTTATATCATCGAAGGTTATATCGTAATTCACATAGAAAATGGAATCTGAGCTGAGGCAGTACTAGTAATCTTAATTTGTTCCTTTCCTAACCCTAAGAGCGTTTGTCTGTATGACCTTATTAATGTCCTTTTAGTATTTTTGTGTTTGTGAAGCTGAAGCTGCAGATACGTAGCACAAAATGTTATCTTGCAAAGCCTGAAAAGCACAAGAATGCAACATAGTTTAAAGAACAGATTTCTGTTCTGTTCAAGTAGCACAAAAATAATTCCACTATTAGAATAAGATTTGATCTGTAATTGCATGTTATCTGGCATGGGTATGCTTATAGCTGTAATACAAATATCCTAATCTTGCTTTTCATGCCTATCCAACCTTCTCTAGCACACTACTCTATTGTAAATTTAAAAGCAGCTCTAAAAGGCTAAAAGGAATGAGGCAGGAGTATTCATGATGATCAGGGTGTTTTTTCCTGCTAAGTTGTATTTTGTTTATAAATAAACATGAAGTTGAAATGTCCCTTTCTTTAGAAGTAGAGGTTGCAGTTCTACAGGTATTGACTTAGTAGCACTACATTACGTAGCTGACTGTGCTGGATTCCTCTGAATAAGGATATGAAATGTGTACCTAGTGTTCTAATTAAAGCTGAAGGCCATACATCTCTCTAATTGCAACAGTGCCCTCCAGGATAATTTCATCCCAAATGTACCATTCTTCTTTTGCCCGAACAAGTGACTTAAAAACCATCTGGAGCCTTGCCAAGCATGAAAAGGAAAAATGTACTGGCTGTGATATCACACCAGAAAACATTACAGGATGAAAAATTGAAGAGGTCAAGCAAAGTGGTGAGATTTTGCTATCAGGCCTCTGGAAGTATTGACACCTAATGCCTGAACATTAGTGGTCATAACATCTAATTCTTCCCACAAACTAGCAGGAGTCATCTGTTAATAAGTAAAGCTTTTCTAAAATGGTTTGTAACCTTTGGGGCTGCCAAGCTTTTTCTTCTTGAGGAAAAAACAGGCAAGTGAATTAGGCCTGGAAGGAGCGTGTGCAATCAGAGGAAAGCTGCAGAATGCAGTCAGTGAAGCTCTCTGAGCACGTATGACCAGCTTTAGGAAATGGGTTCCTTTGTAAACCAGCCAGCTCAGTGAGCAGGAGTCATAAGATTATTGAGGGTGAGTTTTACAGACCCAGCATACTCTCCAGACTTAGAATTTATTTGTTCTTTGTAGGACATAACCTGAAAGTCATAAAAGGAAAAGAGTATATTTCTTGATTTTTCACAGATTGAGTTCATCACTGTCATGATTGATGTCTGATTGATTCATTTCAGCCCTAGGGTACATGAAATAGATTTTTTTTTTTTGCTGCTGAAGATTAAGGAATAGCACTAAATATCACTTACGTGGCCTAAGGACATGCTCTAAGAGGCTTCTTTGTTTTTCAATGGGCAAGAATCGCCCCATTAGCTTCAATATTTATTTCACATGCTCTCTCGAGTGAGAATTTTCCTTCTGTGGTCTACAAAGCTATTAGGAACAGTGGGCATAACATTAGGAAGGAGATTACCAGAACTAAAGAGCTTTTAGACCTCAGTGAGGGCAACTATGCATTTGTAGAATATGAACGTGATGTTTCTCTGTCGTACATTTTTTGCCTCAACCAGTCACGCACTGTGGCACCAATGTATGAAAGAGTTGGTCTGAGGCACAAATCCTACAAGTGTGATATCTTCTCCTACTTACTCTTTTTACTGAGAACTGGGAAATTATCACTCTCTGGGTAATGAATTTTTTATTGATCACATCTAGATTTAAAATGTTGGAAATGCCACAATGCAATTTAGTGTGTTTTTATTTAAAAAAAAAAAAAAAAATTAAGTGCCTTGGTTCATCTGAAGTCTATTATTTCAAGTTGGTTTTTTTGGGGGTTTTTTTTGTGGGTTTCCCTCTGCGCCACCCCCCCCCCCCTCCACCCACCCCCGCCCCCCCCGCCACCGCACGTCTATCATCCACTTCTCACCATGCGAC